>JAVJIF010015738.1:0-25000 GCA_038442645.1 Agave tequilana
TCTCTCTTTTATATTGTGCCTTGTATTGATTCATATTGTCATATCATATTTATATGCTTGGTTGTGATTGTTTGTGTGCCTCACTTGTGTTTAACCACGAGAGCTTCATATAGCACCTCAACTCTTATTCAGAGAAATCAAGAGGAGTTAGTCCAGAGCCCTTCACCGAGAATTCGACTACACTCGTTGGTTACATTAAGTGTGTTGCAATTTATTTTAATTTTCGCATTTTGTTCATTAGATTAGCCGTACACCTATTCACCCCCCTCTAGGTGTACTTTCATTTTGTGTTCCAAAGATAGGTTCCAAAGAACATCAATTAGAACTATCCTTGAAGCACCACAATACTTATTCCTTCAGAGCATACTTTTTTAATGCTAATAGAACTCTTACTCCACTTGTCAAATCATTGAAAACATCTATTATAGAATAGCGATTATTTGCAGATCTTCTCATCCATCTTTAATACCTTCTTCCCCTCAGTCCAATCAATAACTTAACAAGTTGGTCCTTTAATTTATCATTTTCAATGATTCAATGTACTAACAAGACACTAAAAAATTTTATTTGTCCGTTCCGAATAGCACATGTGACAACCAAAGAAGATGAAATGGCGAACAAGGCCCGATATTCTTATAAAAATATAATCCTCTTTGTTAAAATTAATTTATGTTTTTTGTTACTATATATTAAAACTAACATAAATATTAAATATGCTTGCAGTTTGAATAAAGAAAAATATTCAGATGAGAAGTAGGACGAAGTTCAAGAAGAATGAGAAGGATATATTGTGAAATATTTTTCATAGAGAGGGTGTAATGGTCCCGATTTTAATAACCAAATTAAGTTAATTCATTTTATAATCTTCATAAAGTGTCTCCTCTATAACTAGGAGTCTGCCCTGATACAGTATATAAAATTTCAATTTGACATTACCTGCTTACAGGAATAGACAATTTATATTTGTTCCAACTATTCAATTCCATGAAAATGACTCAAATCAATAGCTAAACAGGATCATCGAAACCATGTAAAACCTTAAATCAAATATCTGTAAAACTATACATAACTATTAACATATATATCTCCTGGAACCAATTTGTACAATATCAACTATCTATGCTACTTAATAACATCGTCTATCCGAATGGATATACAAAAAAACACTTAATATAATCAACCGCTTGATGGACCCACACGAGGTTACTCCAACTTCTTCCAGTGCTACGTCTTTGCCTTAAGCCGATCTTACCTTAGTCATCACCTGAAAGCTATATAATGAGAGGATGTGAGCTTACAGCTCAGTGGGTGAAATTAAATATAAATTTACAATTTAACACGATATTAAAAGTGTATAATGTACATGATACAAGAAATACATGATTATAAATATCTCAACTACCATGACATTAACTAATATTATGCATAAGTATATAATAGATGTAAATAGATTTCATATCATAATATTAAGCTCATATAGCTTACTATTTTTTTGCACTTTCATTCATACTTTGTAACTAGAACAACACACTACAAATCCGATTCAGTAAATCAACTTTTCCCGTCTTCACCCGTATCGGCTTACTGATCGGAGGAAAACCGTGCATGAAAAAGTATATTTTAATCAGTATTTTAAGTATGGAGCTTTGACTTCCTCGATACTTCTGTTATAGCATATAGGCTATACGGGTCAAATCCATAAGGACGGGAGGTGATAGAAGCATTAACAGTTCGTGTTCATATTGTATTATTAACAAGTTCTTTTTGTTAAAGAAATAGAAAAGAAAGAGAAAAGAATACCAGAAGTGATAGGTGGAGAAGGCAATAAAATCGGCGAAGTGAAAACACTAGAAAAGTGGTTTTGGAATCGGTAAAGAAAAACAAGAAAATAAAAGGCGAGATAAAACAAGAAAGAAACAAAGTGGTTTCGAAAGTGGATTAAAAATAAAAGAAGAACATATGGTGAAAAAATGAAAACAATGGTGAACTAAGAAGGTGATGAAAATACTGATAAGAAAAGAATAAAAGAGTATTGAAATTGGTTTTGAAAACAAGAAAAAAAGATAAGAAAATTCATGGCTACTAACTACTAATTGCTCCATTAATCATGCTAACCTCTCAGTGATAGTTGCCTCATATGGATCCTTGGCCATCACTAACCTTGATTTCTTCAAGAGATATATCAAAGTATGGCACATAAGATGGTTCTTTATATTCAAACTTGCATCAAAATTAAGCTAATGCAAATATTAGATTATCAAAACTTTTAAAAGCATGCATGAAATAAGAGAGTTAGCTTGTTAGCAAGTTAGAATGTTAGAACATCATCATGAGCCATCAATGGCTCTTGTAAGAGCAAGGCTTATAGAGGCTATTAGATTTATGTGAATTATCAAGTAAGGGTTAGATGATTAGTGGTTAGTAGTTTAATTGTCATGAAAGAAAGTTAGCTAGTTATGTTAGAGGTTAGAGAAGAAACCATGAATGAAAGGAGGAATCTTTCATAGATTGTCCCTATCTATTACATTAATCTCTCTCTCTCTTTCTCTCCTGAATCAAGCTCTCTCCTAATACATGATTTAATATAAAAAAATATAAAAGAAGAAGAAGAACTATATCATATTGCACTAAAGAAGAGAAAACCCTATCCTACAGCTCTCTACCCTCGTCTCTGGTCCAAAATTGCAGTGTTTATAGGTGAAAAAACATTCTGGAAGATGAGACGAGGCCACACGTCGAAGATCGATGCGTGGCCTCGTTACTTTACTACAGATCCGCAATAGTTATCACGGATCCGTGGCAATTCCAGGACCCAGGTCCCTGGTTTTGCTCTGTGGCTTCGTCCAGCTGCGAGAATCTTCAAGATGTTTCTGATTTTGGTAAATTGGATCCGTTTTTCTTTAGATTCGTCCCCAATTTCTAGATGCAATGTATCTTCTAGAAGCTTTCTAAATGGTCTCAAGCAACGTGATTTAATTGCTCAAAATTGGGTTTAATTATACTATTATTTTGATCTCACCTTAAACTCTTGATTATTTACAAAATAGGCCTAAATACGGTTCAGAAGCGATGTTTTATCATAACTTGATAGGAAATATGATATGATGATACTGAATTGTAGACTAATCACACCCCCACACTTATCTTTTACTCATCCCGAGCAAAATAAGAAAAAAGAAAAACTAAACTAAGAATGTTATTATACCACTTTTGCAAGTGATGCAATTGCACTGAGCATGTGCAACAAGCCATTAAATCTCTAGGTTTTTCCTAGAGGAGGATTGGCCCCTTAAGGATTTTTAGCAGATTGCACCCACAAAATTCATAAAGAAATAAAATAAAAGTTAGTATTTTTGATAATGCGTTTTGAAAAAGAGAAAAGTTCTTGAAATATTTTTGCAAAAATTTAAGCAATCTAAGGTCATAAGTTCACCAAAAACTCATTCTTTCTTAAACTTAGTCTAGAAGTAAGATCTTGTTATCAATTAAGGTAAGAATTCAAAATCGGATTGAATATTTGATCTTTCATAAAACCTAGATAATATATACTTTTTGTTAGTGTAGATTTTGGGATTTCAACTCCAACCCTCAAGCCATTTATTCATTTATATACATGTATTTTTCTCTTTTTTTCTTCCGTTAGTTTTTTAGGCTTCCTAGTTTATCTGGGTAGTAAGCCTTTGGCCGATGACTCCTAAATCAGACGATCTTAGGGCACTAGATTGCTGGCCCCCTATTTTTGATGATGATAATCCCATGAAGTTATTTAGTCTAACATTTATATCTACATAAGTTTCAGGTAAAAGATTGATTTATGATAAGATGTAGCTTCAATATATGACTCACAAGTTTATGAAGCACTCAAAGATAAGAATCCTAGAGCTAAGCTATTAAGATTGAAGTTGAAAATCATTCTATAGAGACAAGCTAAAGGGACTACTATTTGGCAATGAAAAGAATTTTTCTTTATTCTTTTGGTAAGAATTTAGTTTGTCAAAACCAAGAAGTGGTAAATTCATTAGCTCATATGATTCACACAACACACAAAACATTGTTTGGTATTTTGTTTTACAAACTGTTGAATTGATTTCAAAAGTTTACAAAATGATTTTCGTTATAAAAATATTTCATGTTTTATAAAAGAGACTTATTTTTCTACTAAAACATTTGTCCTATCTTGGATTTTGTGTTTGATCATTGATATCAAAGTTTTGGACTTTACAAAATACCATGGAATATATTGCGTATCCTTTTAGTGAAAAATATATCAAAATATACCTTCATGTTTTTATTAAACTGAATTTTTGGCCCTGAGTCGATCGACCAGGCAGTCGACCCACGTGCACAAAAATTCATTATCTGGTCGACCGACGTGTATAAAAATTCATTGTGCAGGTTGGTCGACCAGGCGGTCGACTGATTGTAAGCACCTTTGGTCTCGGTTGAGATCAATCGACTGGGCGGTCGACAGACAATCTGCAATGATCAACAATATCATCATTGGCGGTCGACCGGGCGGTCGACCGGCCTGTCTGCTTTTGATAGTTTTTGCCTATAACGGTTATATTGTTAAGAAACTATTTAATGACTAATAAAAAATAGCTACATTAGTTTCTCTCAGTATTTTTGAATACCTGTATAAAGAAACCTTATTGATCATTAGTCAAAACTAAGAAAAACTAATTTAATCAAGAGAAAAACACTTTCAATCCTTTAGATTCATATTTCCAAAGAGAAATTTCAAAAGAGAAAGCGTTCTTCACATCAAATCTTTTTCATTCTCTATTTGTTTTTTAATCTCACACTCCACTTATTACAAGCATTTCCATCCACAAATCTCAGAGCTAAAAATTCACTCTAGGTTATAGGATTGCTTTTGTGAGTCATTTTGGTGGTCTTTAGAAGGTCATCCTCTTCACTATTATTGAGAAGAGTTGTAAAGGTTGAGGCTCATCCAAGCTTGTGGGTTTGACATTTGTATGGTGTAGAAGACACCAAGTGAGAGGATTATCTCTTTACCTATAGTGGAAACCCTTCATGCGGTAAAGACAGGGACGTAGAGCAAATGGCTCGAACCTCGAAACAATCCTCTTGTGTTTTCGATTACTTACTTTCTCTTCCTTATCTCTTTACTTTACTCTCTAGTTGCATGCTATAATTCCCTTTTTTTATGGTAAATTTTTATTGTGCAAGTTACTATTTGAGTTGTAAATTGGTATTTGCTTTTACTGCTAGACTTAGTTTTTAATTCCACATTATTTGCCATTAATCTTGAGCCATCACCTATTCACCTCCTCTAGGTGATTTACAATTAGTATCAGAGTCTAAACCCTAAATTTTGGTTTAACCACCTTAGGGGATCCTCTTGTTGGCGATGTTTATTGCATTTGTTATGTAGTTCATATTATTGCTTGATTTCATAGTATCACATGACTTCTCTAACATTAAGTCCCCACCCAAATTTGATGGGTTGACTTTCCCTTATGGAAAGTGAAGATGACCTTTTCCTTAAGTCTCTAGGATTTAGGGTTGCAAAGGCCATTACTAAAGAATTAGTAGAATTTCACGATGATGAGAAATCATGATTTGAGGCAACCGCCAAGGATTATGAGGACAGTGCAAAAATACAATATGCTAACACAAGCATTGAATGATGATGACTTATCATGTGTTATAAATTGTAAGTTAGCATATGAAGTAGGGAATGTCTTGATTATCACTCATGAGGGTACCTCACAAGTTAAACGTTCTAAGATTGACTTGTTACTTTCTCAATATGAGAACTTTTACATGTTTGATAATGAATTTATAGATGAAATACTTACTCGTTTTACTAAAATTAACGATTTGTCTTCCTTAGGTGATTCCATTGACAATGATTAAAAGGTCTGGAGGTGATAAGAGCTTTTCCCAAAACTTGAGAGGTCAAGGCAACTATTCTCAAGGAATTAAATGATCGTGAGGAGATGGACTTCTCTGGATTTACTGGGAACCTTAAAACCTATGAAATAAAATGAAGGTGCGAGAAAGCAGAGAACCCACCAAGAAAAATCATTAGCCTTCAAAGCTACTTCTTCCATTGAAGACCAAGAAGATTCGTCGGAAGAAGGTGAAGAAGACTTTGCCAAGCTTATCCGTAAAGTGGGAAGAATGTTTTACAAGAAGGGGAGGCAAAGTAACTTTCGAAGAGGTAAACCATAAGAGAAGTTTGAAAAGAAGGAGGAGATGGGTCCTTACTATCATTACAAGAAAATAGGACATCTAATAGCGGATAGCCCATCCTTACAACCGACCACTTCAAAGAAATTGCACTAGAAGAAGAAGGTCTTGAAGGCCACTTGTGATGACTCGGAGACAAAATCCTACGATGAAGAAATCGACACCATAAATGTTTGCTTCATGGCAAACGGAGAGAAAAATTCAAAGGTAACTCTTGAAACCTTTCTAGATGATGATGAACTCACCATGGATGAATTACCTCGATTTTTGAAGAACCTAAGAATAGTTTTGAGATTTCAAACTTTCAAAACAAGCAATTAAGAAAAGAAAAGGATAATTTGAAAAATAATCTAGAGCTTGTTTTGAAAGAAAAAGAAGATATTTCGTTGTGATTTCAAAAAAAAGAAAGAAGATTTTGAAAATCACAAACACTTTTGTAAAGGAATAGGCCCTAGCACAAGTATAGATAAAAATGAATTTCAATCCTTGAAAGATAGAATGAATAATTTAGATTCTACATTAAAATTTTGTGCTTTCAATATTAAAATTGGATACTATATTTCCAATGGGTAAAACTCAGGGGAAATAAATTTCATATGCTCACACCAAGCATGATCACAATGCACATCACCATCATGCATTTATTTATAGCAAAGTGTACAATTGTAACATTGTGATCTCAAAGGTCATTTAGCCAAATTTTGTTATTCTAAACTAAATTTAAATGCAAAAAATGTTTGGTTTCGAGAAAAGACTAACCCTATAGGACCTAAAAAGATGTGGGTGTCAAAGAACACACCAAACTCTCATGATGTAGTTGTGTCATCCTCTAAGACATAGAAGGAAACAGTACCTTGGTAGTGAATGAATGGAGCTCAAGTAATTTATAATATGAATGCATCACTATCAAGGACAAGGTAGGAGAACACCATCTATTTAGAGAATCGTTAGTTTTTAGCGGTAACACCTCTAAAATTTTAATTTTTAAAATTTCATATACATGCTTAGGATTGTCTATAACTTAACATTCCAAATTAGCTTAGTGTAATATCTCTACATAAATTGCATGTACATGTTTTAATCTCTTTGTATGATTACCATTGTTCACATATTCTTGATTAAAAAAAGGAAAATTAGTGCCTACATGCTCTATATTATCTACATGTTATAGCTTGTACACATAAATTATAGGAACTACTGTTTGATTGACTTGTATTATATTGGACACTTTATCTTGCTGAACAACAAGCCCTCTATTTTTTATAGATTTTTTTAATTATTAAGCATATATTTATTTATTTTGTATTTAATTCACAATTAAGCAATTCAAATAAGAAAAGCAAAGAGCACCTTACCTAATTATTTAGAGGAAGCATGAGGAGAAGTTTAGAGCCTATCAAGAGAATCCGGCTTCATCTTTTTATTTAATTAACCAATTTATGAATTAAATTTATATGTGAGTTATATGAATTTTATTTAATACTTTTGTCAAAACTAATTCATCAAAATATTTATAATTTAAATTTCTTAGTATTTGGATTAGTACTAGATGTTTATCTCTACTCTTAGTATATTCTAAAAATTACTTTCAAAAATATTTCATAAAAATCTAGTTATTTAAACTATTGTTGTTTGGAAAGCAACCTCGGTCGATCGAGCGGTCGATTGACTGAGTCAATTGGACTCTCTGGATTGTTTTGGTCGGTCGAGTAAGCCTGTCATAAGGCTTATCCTTTTTGCCGGTCGACCGGGCGGTCGACCGACACTTTGAGACTCTGCTAGACAGTGCTCTCGGGTCATGCTGGTCAACGGGCGGTCGATCGATAGTCGTAATTGCATAAATACTGCTACTGAGTTGGGAACCCTGGATTCTTATTTATCTTCTCTCCTCTTACATCTGCCGACTCCCCTCTACACCCAACCTTCCCTCTCACTCATACACCCAATTCCCTCCAAATTCCTTCAAAATTTCTCTATATTTCATCTCTAGTACCTCTCTAAACCCTATTTAGAGAAGAAATTTTCAGAAATCTTATAGGCATATCTTTTTCCATTCTTTGTGTAATTATTTCCTCAATTTCTTTTATGGATTGATGCTTATTCTTGCTATTAAACTCTGTAATTTTTAATTTTATGAGGAGTCCACTCATCATGTCTTCTAAATGTCCCAGAACTGAAAATTTAAACAACCTTAGTCCTCTTCTAGACCCAAAAATGTTTTTGTTTCTGAGAATGTCATGTACAAACACTTGATTATCTATAATAAACATGTAATCTCTGGTTAGTGTGTTATTTTAGCCGGTTTTAATCACGACGATCTAACTACTATTATAAAAACTAGTTCCCTAAATCACTTTGTAACTATTAAAAAACAAGTTTTCCCCAATTTGGTCGAGTATTTCTATTCCAATCTATCCTTTGTTAACAATCATATCAAGTCTTGTATTAAGGATGTAGATATCAACATTTCTCTTGAACGCTATGCTATGATTTTCAAACTATATTGTGATGGTGTAGAAATCTTCTATTATGATCTTCATGATTTTGAGTATCTTAACGGTGAGAATGCTCTCACCGTATCTCGTCTTTTATATGATGATGATAACCCTGCCTTAGTAAGGAATGAGGAACTGAAGCGCTACATGCTTCGCGCTCAGGTCCTCGCTAAGATAGTTTTCCATATTCTCCTGCCTAAATCAGGAGAATATAGTCATGCTCAAGGTTGCGCCTCTTACTCATCTATTGCCTTCTGAAAGGCATTAGAGTTAACACTCCTCGTCTTATCATTGATTTCATGTTATCTGACCATTTAATGATTCCCACTAGGAATCTTCCTTACGGGATGATCCTTACCTGATCTTTAAACATTTCAAAATCAACCTGTCTGATGAGAGAGCCGTAAACCTCTCGATTGATATCAACATCACCCTCTTGAAGAGGATGCATGTTGGTGCTCATGTTCAGGCTCCTTCTCATTCTTCTTAACTTTCTGTCCAACATTTTGTCCCTAGTTCCTCTTCGTCAGCTGCTAAACCTTATGCAGGTTGATGATCTAGCTGAGTGACCTCTCCCTATAGTTCACTTCTTTCACTAAAAGGATTCTTGCAAGCCAGGAAACTATGCGGAGAGAGCAACAGAACAACATGACCTATGTGTGCTCCTCCATCAGATAGCTACAGCGATTTGAGGACTATCATTTCTCTAGGCATGATTGGCTTGTTCCAGTTCAAGATGCTTATGGACATCCTCTTTTTCCAACTAGTCCACTGTTTGATTCGTGGATGGCCCCTTAAGATGCTTCTATGGCATATTAACTAGTCGCTGAACCTGAAAAAGATGTGGATGAAGAAGAGAATGCTTGACCTCTCCATATTTTTGATGTATAACAAAAAGGGGGAGAAGTAGGTAGTAGTAGGAGTAATTTTTATTAATGGACATCTATTTTGTTATTGTGTTATCTGACATCTATTTGTTTTGGCACTTTATATATTTGGACTCTGTTTCTTGGTATTTAAACTATGTACTTTTTTGGAAACCTATTTTTTTTTGTTTACATTTGATATCTTTTTGTTTGGTATCTTTTGTTACATTGATACTGAACACTGCTATTTTTATACTTACCCTTATATGGAGGTTAGTGGATATAGATGAATGGAGGAAAATATTTATGCATATGTCTTTATTTATCATATCTTGTTATGCACAAGTATATTACATAGAGCTTTTATACTAAATATCACACTCCTATGCTCCAATTGATAATTGTGTCACATATTGTATATCCTATTTCAATTTTTGATAATTACATGTCACATTCGTTATATGTGCACATGTTTAGGGGGGCTTTATTTGAAGGCTCTTCCAATTTTATTTAAAATAACTCTATGTGTTTTGTCATCATCAAAAAGGGGGATATTGTTGGCCTAAAGGTCCCTTGCCCTATCTTTGATAATGATAATCTCGTAAAGTTATTTAATCTAACATTTAAATCTACATAAATTTCAGGTAAAAGACTGATTTTAAGATAAGATTTAGCTTCAACATAAAAACTCACAAGTTTATGAAGCACTCAAAGATGAGAATCCCAGAGCTAAGCTATCAAGATTAAAGTTGGAAATCATTCCATAGAGACAAACTCAAGGGACTACTATTTGGCAATGAAAAGAATTTTTCTTTATTCCTTTTTGTAAGAATTTAGTCTGTCAAAACCAAGAAGTGGTAAATTCATTATCTCATTAGATTCACACACACACACAATACATCATTTTGAGTTATGCTTTACAAATTGTTGAATTGATTTCAAAAGTTTACAAAATGATTTTCTTTATGAAAATATTTCATGTTTTATAAAAGAGATTTATTTTTCTACTAAAATATTTGTCCTATTTTGGATTTTGTGTTTGATCTTTGATCTCACAGTTTTGGACTTTACAAAATACCATGAAATATATTGCATGTCTTTTTAGTGAAAAATATATCAAAACAGAATTTTATGTTTTTACAAAACTGGATTTTTGGCCCTGAGTCGGTCAACCGGGCAGTGGACCGAGGTGCACAAAAATTCATTGTGCGTGTCGATCGACCGGGCGGTCGACTGACTGTAAGCACCTTTGGTCTCGGTTGAGATCGCTCGATCAGGTGGTCGATCTACGGTCCCCAACGATAAAAAATATGACCGTTGGTGTTCGACTAGGCGGTCGACCGACCTGTCTGCTTTTTGTAGTTTTTACCTACAACGACTATATTGTTAAGAAACAATTTAGTAACTGATCAAAAATGGCTATATTGATTTCTCTTTGTATTTTGAATGCCTATATAATGAAACCCTATTGACCATTAGTCAACACTAAGAAAAACAAATTGAATCAAGAGAAAAACACTTTCAATCCTTTAGATTAAAGTTTCCAAAGAGAAAATTTCAAAAAAGAAAGAGTTCTTCACCTCAAATCTTTTTCATTCTCTATTTGTTTTTATTCTCACACTCTACTGATTACAAGATTTCCCAACCACAAATCTCTGAATTAAAAATCACTTTTGGTTATAGGGTTGCTGCTTTTGTGAGCCATTTTATGATCTTGAGAAGGTCATCCTCTTCATTATTCTTGAGAAGAATTATAAAGGTTGAGGCCTTATTCGAGCTTGTGGGATCGATATTTGTAAGGTGTAGAAGATACCAAGTAAAAAAGACTTGCGGGTCCGGTTCGTTCTGGAGGAAGTGTAGAGTGATGATCTCGCGGGATCAAACTATAGTAGAAATTCTTCACGCGGTAAAGGCAGGGACGTAGAGCAAGTGGTTCGAAACTCGAAACAATACTCTTGTATTTGCGATTGCTTAATCTCTCTTATCTTTTATCTCTTTCTCTCTTTAGTTACATGCTATAATTGCCTTTATTTTATTGCAAATCTCTATTGTGCAAGTTACTATTTCACTTGTAGATTGGTATTTGCTTATATTGCTAGACTTATTTTTTAATTCTGCATTATTTGCCATTAATCCTTAACCATCACCTATTCACCCCCTCTAGGTTTACATAGATGAGAAAAATATCCCTCGGGCTTAAGGACTCGAGTAAACAAGGGCACAAAACTTAGGAGGATTATTTGTTCTTTGGACCACCGTTAGGCGTGAATAATCATATTTCTTGAGGCACAGTTATCCTTCTTTCAGTGGTTATTTATTCATATATACAATATATTTTTTCTTTTTATTTATTTTTACTTATAACATTTTAGGTTTTTGTTTCCTTCCCAAAAATGTGTAAGTGTGAAGTGCATACTCTCTAAGGCAAAAAAAATTCAAGATCAAATTATCTTTCCAATCTTTCTTACTTAACCTATAATCTTAAAGAAGATCCATTATTCAAAAAGGTTTAAGGTGTCATAATTAAGCTTTCTTAGTTTTAAGATCATCTTAATTTTCTTAAAAATAGATCAAACTATGTCTCTTGTTTCAAAAAATTTTAAAGAAAAGGAAAATGGGAGATTTCTAAAAATATCCCAAAATATGTAAAAAAGAAAGAAAATCTAAAAAATCCACGGCGTCAAAATTCTATTGGAGGAAAATCGTGCATGAAAAAGTGTATTTTTAATCAGTATTTTAAGTATATTGTTTTGGCTCTCCGATACCTCCGTTATAGCATATAAGCTGTATGGGTCGAATCTACAAGAATGAGGGGCGATAAAAGTATTATAGTTCATGTTCACATTATATTATTAACAAGTTCTTTTTTGTTAAAGAAATAGAAAAGATAACCAGAAGTGATAGGTGGAGAAGGCAATGAAATCGACGAAGTGAAAACACTAAAAATGTGGTTTTGGAATCGGTGAAGGAAAAAACAAGAAAATAGAAAGCGAGATAAACAAGAAAGAAACAAAGTGGTTTGGAAAGTGGATTAAAAATAAAAGAGAAAAGAGGAGAACATGTGGTGAAAAAGATGAAAACAGTGGTGAACTAAGAAGGTGATGAAAATACCGATAAGAAAGAATAAAAGGGTTTTGAAATCGATTTTGAAAACTAGGCAAAAAGAGAAGAAAATTTGTGGCTGTAGGATCTAAAAATTATGTCAACACAAATACTAAATAAAGATGAATAGCGTCATATAAAATAACTTGCAAGAAAGAAAATAAATCTCAGAAAATATGCAAGCGCAAAGATAAGAGATTTTATCCTGATTCGGTCCTTGTGACCTACATCCAGTCCCCAAGTAGCCTACTTGAGATTTTTCTTATTCTGATTTTGTACACCCAAAATCAACTCTTTGTACACCACTTGACAAAATAATTTTTACCAAATCCATACAGCTCTTATCTACACCAGGAAGACAACAACTCTTTAAATGAATACAATGAATCCTATAAGCCTTGAATCTTCTACATGATTGTGAACAAGATCTCTTATTGATGGACTCTCAGAATTCTTCACAATAGAATAGGAATTGTGTGAAGAACAGAAAATAGAAGCAAGTTTTCAGAGAAATAGAATTTTTGAACAAAGTTTTGGGTAGAAAACTTGTGTTTTGAATTGGTGAGTTCATCCTAAGATAACATCCCTATTTATAGCTGAAATCAATGACCAGTTATGAAAGTTATCAACTCAAATTTGAAATTTAGAATGTCAGATAAAACATCAGAAATTAATAACTCTTTAATGTCAGAAACTACTATTAGTCGGCTAGTAGAACAATTTTAGCCTGGGTTAGTCGACTAGAAAAGGAAGCAAGTCGTCTATATCAACTAATACAGATGATAAGTTTCTGAAAACTATAATTAGTCGACCAGCAAAAAGGGTTAATCGACTATAAATTAAGTTAGTCGACTAGCAGTGTAGGTAAGTCGACTAATACTGCTAATAGATAACAAACAGAGAACTGATATATTTTTGTGGAAGGACTTAGTTTATTATATAAAGGATCAAGTCGACTGGAAGATATGTTAGTCGACTAGACTAGGGTATAAGTCGACTATATGGCTATATTGCGTATGTGATCAAGGCTTTAACAAAAATTCTAAAAATACACAAAAATAATCAAAATCTTTGTATAAGCTTGAGCAACTAGAACTTGGTATAAATGCTTGAGATAAAACTCCAATGCATCTGTATAACTTTTGTTATCCATCATCAAAATCTATTAAACTGAAAGTTTCAACATTCTCCCCCTTTTTGATGATGACAACATGTGTGCACGAAAACTCCCCCTACAGAGAAAACTCCCTCTGCAGTGAACATGTTATAACAAATATATAAACAATAATTGTTCTCCCCTGCATGAGTCATAAAACAGTACAACATTGCCATATATCTGTATATCTTATCCATATATCTTATCTAGATATCAAGAATCATAACACAACACGTATATCAGCACATATATAACTTCGAACTTTCTCCCCCTTTGTCATTAACAAAAATGAGAAATATCACAGATCATAAAGATAGACAATAACAACCAACATTTTCATCACAAAACAAAAAATGTCAATTATTACAATAGAAAACCAAAAGAGTCATAGCGAAAAGAAAATACAAAAAGATGCAAGAACTCCAAAAACACGCAGCAACACAAAAACAAACCAACCCTATGCATCAAATGTCAGATCTGAGAGGAGGAGGTGGTGGAAAATGGGTCTTGAGCAGATCCAGAATTTCCTTTTGGGTGGCGTCACTCCATCTTCAGTTGCATGTTTATAAAGTGCTCCATAAGAAGAGATTGATTTATGAGCAATGTAGACTGAGAGTTGAGCATAGATTGTTGTTGGGCTTGTAGAGTCAAGATTTCAGCAGAAATTGAGTTGTAGAAGGCATCAGGCTAGGAAAGAGGTGGTTGAGAGGAAGTAGGTTCAGTGAATGGAGGGTGAGTGGATGAGAAAGGAACTTGATTAGAACTTTGTGGAGGAGGAGAGGGTGGATGTTGAGGTTGTGGTGGAGATTGAGAAAAATCATGAAGTTTCATACGATGGAGAACGACACAATCAAAAGGCTCGAAAACTTTGACGAAATTTGTTTCGGAAGCAAGATCTATTTTGAAATTTCAAAACACACGAGACAAAAATGCTCCATACGTTAAGAAGGAAGTATGGTCCTTGACAAGATTAACAAAAATTATCTTAGCCAATTAACTTCTAGTCTAGCCATGATGGCATAGGCACAAGTTGCTAAATCATAAAAATAATAGTTATAACTCTCGATTTTAAGGCAAGGATACGGCCAATTAGACGAGGAATAGATTTTAATTTATTGTTAGTCATTGGTAATCCTTGACCTGAAAGAAAGATATTTGATAAGACCTCATCATCATCCATATTAATGTCATTAAGAGATAGGTCGTGATACGGAATAAAAAGAATACGACCTAACGAATTTGGGGATAACTTGATATGCACATATTTAATCAGAGAATAGATATGAACATTATCATCATTAACTTCATAGGTTAAATTGTGTAAAAAGGTAGATCAAGAAGGGATAATACCCTTGTCTAAAATCAGTAGAAAATATAGTATAAAGAGCAGAATTTTGAAAATAAGAGACAATATCATAGTGATGAAAGTCTTCATACTTAACAAATCTATCAGGCAAGATTTCTAACTGAGAAATTCTTAAGTAATCCTCTTCTAAAGCAGGATTTTTAAGAAAAATCCTAAAATTTATTTGAGAGGAAGATGAAAATGGTGTAACTTAGATTTCTTAGATCTAGACATGATAAGAACTGAAATTAAGTTTGAGAAAGCAGGAATTGGAAGTATAAGACAGAGATTGGAATGAATTTTACAAAGAAATTTGAAGGAAGGAGGAATGGGTTCTCGCTGCTGCTGTAGTCAACTGCTGCTGCGGCTGGAGAGAGGAACCAGATTAAAAAAGGGTTTTGATAAAGGAAAACGGTAAATATGAGAAATAAAACCAAGATCAACGGGTAGGATTGAAAATAGGTAGAGATCGGATCCAAAATTTATGAAATGGGTCGGGTTCGAACGCCAAAAAACCAATAATAGAACATAGATTTTTACAGGGTTAGTCGACTTGGGTCTATAACTAGTTGACTAATCCTCTTATTAGTGCTGATATAGTCGACTAACTCTTAATAGCTTAAAAAAACCATGTTTCTGTTTGATGAAATTAGTCAACTGGACATCTGTTAAGTTGACTAGAGACTTTATAAGTCGACTAATAGACTTTAGTAAGTTGACTAATAAGTTAAAAAATGTATGAAACAAATCTGAAAAAATATTTAAATATCAAAAATATTGCAAATACCCAAATCTCTTTGAAATCTCATAAAAATATCTTCTTTTAGAGGTTTTGTAAAAATATCTACAATTTGATTATTAGTTGATATAAAATTTAGTGAAATATCACCTTTTAAAGCATGATCATGTAAAAATTGATGTCTAATATCAATATGCTTTTTATATGAATGATGAATTGGATTTTTAGATAAGTTATTAGCACTGGTATTATCACTCATAATGGGTGAATTTGTGATAGACATGCCATAATCAAATAAGGTCTGTTTCATCCATAAAATCTGAGCACATGCAACACTAGCAGCGATATATTCTACTTCGGTTGTTGATAATGATACAAAATTTTACTTTTTACTAAATCATGATACTAGTAAATGTCTCAAAAAGTGACAAGTGCCACTAGTACTCTTCCGATCAGATTTACATCTAGCAAAATCAGCATCACTATATGATAGTAAATCAAATGTGCTTGATTTCAGATAAATAATTCATAGTTGATTTTGTTATTAATATATCAAAGAATCTTTTTCACTGCTTTAAGGTGTGATTGCTTAGGATTTGATTGATATCTAGCACATAAGCAAATACTAAACATTATATCAGGTCTACTTGAAGTATTATATAGTAAAGAACCAATCATACCTCGATATAGTTTCTGATCAACACTCTTACCATTTTCATCTATGTCTAGGTTTGATACCAATTGTAGGATCAAAAAATATGTCAACACAACTAAAACAAAGATGAATAGCGTTATATAAAATAACTTGGAAGAAAGGAAATAAATCTCAAAAAATATGCAAATACAAATACAAGAGATTTTATCCTGGTTCGGTTCTCGTGACCTATATCCAGTCCCCAAGCAACCCGCTTGAGATTTTTCTAATCCTGATTTTGTACACCCAAAATCAACTCCTTATACACCACTTGACAAAATAATCTTTGCCAAATCCGTGCAACTCTTCTCTACACTAAGAAGACAACAACTCTTTGAATGAATACAATGAATCCTATAAGCCTTGAATCTTGTACGTGATTGTAAATAAGGTCTCTTATAGGTAGACTCTCAGAATTCTTCATAATAGAATAGGAATTATGAGAAGAAAAGAAAGTAGAAGCAAGTTTTCAGAGAAACAAAATTTTTGAATAGAGTTTGGGCAGAAAACTTATGTTTTGAATTGGTGAGTTCATCCTAAGACAACATTCTTATTTATGGATGAAATCAATGGTCAGTTAGAGAAGTTATCAACTCAAATTTGAAATTTAGAACGTTGAATAAAAACAGCAGAAATTAATAACTGTTTAACAGTCAAAAACTATTGTTAGTCGACTAGGGTCTATAGGGTAGTCGACTAGTAGAACTATTTTAGCTTGGGTTAGTTGACTAGAAAAGGAAGCAAGTCGACTATATCAAGACTGATATAGATGATAAGTTTGTGAAAACTATAATTGGTCGACTAGCAGAAAAGGTTAGTCGACTATAACATAAGTTAGTCAACTAGCAGTGTAGGTAAGTCGACTAATACTGCTAACAGAAAACAAACAGAGAACTGGTATATTTTTATGGAAGGACTTAGTCGACTATATAAAGGATTAAGTCGACTAGACCAGGGTATAAGTCGACTATATGACTATATTGTGTGTGATCAAGGCTTTTAACAAAAATTCTAAAAATATACAAAAATAGTCAAAATCTTTGTATGAGCTTGAGCAACCAGATTTAGTATAAACGCTTGAGCTAAAGTTCTAATGCATCTGTATCACTTTTATTATCTATTATCAAAATCTATCAAACTGAAAGTTTCAATAGTGGCTACTAACTACTAATTGCTCCACTAATCATGCTAATCTTTTAGTGATAGTTGCCTCACATGGATCTTTGGCTATCACTAATCCTTGGTTTCTTCAAGAGATGTATTAAAGCATGGCACATAAGATGGTTCTTTTGATTGAGATTTTACCTGCGCACAAGAATACAAAATTTCAGAACTTAGAATAAAGATGCAAGTACTCAATTCTACCGCTATTGCAAGTGGCTATGCGAGTCGTGATCCACAGGAAGGACTAGCGATGGTAGCTTTTAGTAAGTTCTCTTTTATGCTACATAGAATGTTAAGGATCTTCTTTTAGTTCTTTAAAAAAAAGAAAAAATAAGTTAAAGTTAAGTTAAGAAGAAAGTAGTAGATTGAGAAGGTGGAGAAAATAGAAAATGGATATATACAACAACATTAACTAAGCTATTCGTCCCAAGGTGGAGAAAATAGAAAATGGACATATATACAAAGAAAAGGAAAAGAGTGATAAAAGAATAGGGAGATTGTTGTGTTGGTGATCTAAACTGAAATTAAAAGAAAAGAAGTTAAAACCTAAAAAACTGACTTACCTCTTCAGCCTTCTTACCTTTGACCCGTATCGACGATGTACCTTTGTTTGAAGGCGATTGAAGTATGGCAAATAAGATCTTCCCCATTCCCGATTTACACTATCAAATGGAGGGGCAAGCTCGCTACCATAGAAATGGATATCCATCACCATAAACCATCAATGGCACCTGCAAGAGCAAGGCACTTTGAGGCTATCAGAGTCATTTGGATTCACAAACACAGATGAGGAAAGCAAAGAAAAACAAGAATAAAAAAGAAAAAAAAAAACTTCGATTCGGTTCAAATAACAATGAAAGAAAAGATTACTTATACCGGTGTCACCCTCAGTACAAGCTTTTCTCATTCCTCCATGAAAATCTCCTATCCTCTCAGTTACATAAAGAAAATAAAAATTACATAAAAATAAAAAAACATAAGTTACAAACTACAAAATAGACTAATATCTACTCTCGGCTTGTTTTTCCCTGTGATCTCTGAAAAACCCAGTATTTATAGGCAAAACCTAACGGGGAGGAGTGTATAATGATAGGGGGAGAAAATGCTCCCCCAACTGAATCAATAAAGTTGCGAAAATTTCTACGACCTAGGTGTGGCTAGGTGGCCATATACGAGGGGGTACAACTCCTTATATAGTGATTTTCCTTTATCTGGTTCTGAATTTCGCGTTTCAGCTTCTGGATTTGACGAAACTGCCTTTGATTTTTGCCTTTAAACAATTGATTTTGGAAGAAGATTGTTTTAATCAGTTTTCAACTTCTCTGAATTGTCGTGATCTGCCCTAATTTTCTGATATCTAATTAATTCTGAATTAAATCAGAATTTTGATGGGCTTTTAGGCTCGATTCTCTTTCCTTTCCTTTAGTAATGGGCCTGCATATAAATTAGAAAATAATTAGAATTAAAAGCAGAGTTTACTATATAATAAGTATGAGAATGTGATAATAAATGTGCAATATCAGCGACTGATCACCCCTCCATACTATCTTTTACTCGCCCTCGAGTAAAATAACAAAAATAAACTAAAAATTATTAGACTACTTTCGCAGGTCACACGATTGCGCTGAGCATGTGTAACAAGCCTTTAAACCTCTAGGTTCCCCCTAGAGGACAAGGTTTGTCTCGTGAGGGTTTTCAGTGGATTACACCCACAAAATTCATAACGAAAGAGAAACAAAAAGTTAGTATTTTCGAAAAGCATTTTAAAAGAGAAAAAATATTGAAATATTATTGTAAGAGTTCATGTAATCTATAAGTTATAGGAAAATTAAATTTTTCATTGCTAAATTTAGTCTCTATTAAAAAAATTGTTATCAATCAAAATAAGGACTCAAATTGTACTTCTCATCTAGTTTATTACTTTACCCTAAGTTATATGCACATCTATGATCGTGAAATTTTGACTAAGTGTCACACCCCGCTTCCCAAAATACGCTAAGGCAGAGACGCGGCACGAGTTGGCGACACATATACGCAAAGAAAGATACATCACGTATACGCGTTAAGCCTTAAGTAACCCGAAACAAGCTATAAATTAAACTATAATGAATCATGATTACAGCAATATCACATATAAGCATCCACGCATAATATCATATAAATAAAGACTGGAATAACTACTGAATCTGATATAACGAGAATAAGAAAAATAACAGGAAGGTAAGAAGGATAACAATACCGGAATTGAATAGCGAGAAGCTCCAGCTCTTTGCGAAGTCTACGGTCTCAATGAACACTGAACAATAGAAACAAGCGTCCAATATCTGGACGTACAAATCCAGGGTCGTAAGAAAGAGACCTTGTGAGTATGTGTGTAAAGGGAAAGCTCGTGCATATAAACATGTGCACAGAATAATAACAAGATAAACTGTAGTCATAAGATAACTAAACAACATGATAAACAAATAACTGAAGGATAACTGCATAACAACATGAATGAAGATAAAAGTCAACTATCACAACTGTAAACTAATAGCTGATGTCAAAATGTGTAACCTAGCATATGTTACTAGTCTGATTGGTTGTTATTAACCTAACTAATGTAGTATTAGCTGTGTCCCATACCACAACCGGCTTCCCACATATCAAATAAAGTTATCGTTATTGTAACTGCCTGCCAATGTAGTGCATGTGTTTTAGAAGAGTACCGTTCATGCCCGGTACCACGGTTTAACACCCCTGGCACTGAAACTGGACAAGCCACAAGGCTCTAAAAACTGAAGACCACAACCCCACACGAAAAGACAACTAGTGTGGCGCCGTAATCGGGCATAGCCCAGACAACTGACAACTGAATAGGTAGCCATTACTACCTTGGTTCCCCATGGTTGGAACCCACAACTCGGTACCATAATAAGTCCTTCTAAAATACACGACATGCATCATCAGGAAATTACCCCTGTTCTCCGAGTTATGATGTCTTTTATTAATAAGCAATCAATGAGTTATCATTAAAGGGTAATTGATATCTCCAATAACTGTTGATGTCAATAATAGTTGATAATCTGACAACTAACAACTGATATCTGACAACTGAATAGCTGACAACTAATATTTGACATTTGAAATAAGATACTGGAGATATAGCCACTAACACAATAGTGTCACAAACAACTAGTAATTGGTACAGATCTCTACCAACTCCTATAAAATCTAAACACATCATATGATCACCAACAAATAATCTCACCAATAACTGATAAAGTGATGAGTGCTATCTGATAACTCTGAAATACAAGATCACTAATATCAAATAGATCACTATCACAACAACTCAATCTCTATTAATTGAAGTAATAAATAACTAAACATGAAGCGCATGACATATCCTCGAGATCAACAAGTCAACACATACTGAAATCATATCTAAGTAGGGACTCATCCTCAAACAACTTATGGTCTGGAATATCTACTTCTGATACTCAATATCAACAAAATATCATCTAAATAAATCCCAATACTCACAACTGCAAATCCAGCTACGTCAAACCTAGCTTAATGAATCCAAGGCCCAATATAAAGAATGTAAATTCTAGATTAACTCCAACTCAAGATCAATCCAAATCACGGTCCAACTTTCCTCACAACTAACTCTGAATCTAGAATGATAAATAACTAGTAAGAAACTAACAAGAATACTAATATCCTGGTGATAAAACATCAAGTCCAGAAATGTCTAACATCAAATCACATCAAATCCATTATTTGTGGTATATCTAAACCATCTCTATCGATATAGAAACGTCATATCTACTTGTCTATAATATCCAAAAGTGTTCGGTCAGAAATAGTCACCAAATAGATGAATCCTAAATCTAATAACTAATACAAACTATATCAACCTCCAGATCGAGCCGAGTCAAGTCACAGTCTAAGGTACATCAAAACTAGGCCTAAGCCAACAACGCTAAACTACCAATACATAAAATGACACTGATATAAGCTCCTATCAACTATGTAATTAAAGTGAAGTGGTACAAGTAATCAAACAGGTAAAATATGACAGAAAGTCACATGAAATGATAAGTGTAATATGTAAATGCATACCGATAACGGTAAATAGGGAAATATACAAGAACGAATACTCACATGAAGTGGTTTCGGAACCGAATCGCCCTCTATTCTTCACTGCACGAACCGGTACTGATCTACGGATCATCCCATGGATCAGTCTTAAATACCGATTGTATCCGGTCTACAACGAGCATGAATCCAAATCGGGTCCGAGTCTTCTGTAGCTGGGTTCGGATTTCATCGAACAAGTCCGAAGCACTGCAACACGCAACCAAACATATGAACCTACACAAACATACCCTCGTACACGTGTACACTACACAGTATACACCCATAAACATGCATGTACACCCGCATATATACGTATACAAGTATACACATATACCAACATACATACACCTACATACATACATATATATATTTATACCCTCACATGCATGCTAACCCATTAATACACATACATGATTATACATAAACTTAAACTCTCACATTATTAAAGTACACATTCATACACAACACATCTCCAACTCGCACACACACACACACTAATAAACACCTACCATTAATTAACAGCACTCTCATTCACCAATTATTCCCACTCACCCCCCTACAAAATATTTATAAAGAAAGAAAGGGGTGAAACTTTACCATCCAGGAAGAAGGATATGAGAGGGAGGAACGACCATGGCTTGCGCGGGTTTCGTGGTTGACCGGAGAGGATCGGGCTACCGCGCAGAAGTGATGACGCGTCGTGAATGTTCTGACGAGGCGGAGTGCCCGAGAGGTGATGGGGGTTGTCCGGGTGCTACCGGAGTATTTCCGACGCGCTGCCTGGGCTGGTCTGAAGAGGGGTGGCCTGGTACGCAAGAAGGCAGGGAGGGGCAGCTCCGGTGGTTGCTGCGCTGGGGGCGGGTGCGGATCTCGCCGGAAACTAGAGGGAGGGGCTCCGATCTTGGGGTGAAGGAGGACGCCAGGTGAATGCGGTGACTTGCCATAAAGGAGGGCTCGTGGAGGATGATCTAAGAGGAGGTCTGCCATGGTGGTAGGAGCGTGATAGCCTAGCTTGGAGAGGAGGCGTGGGGTGCTTGCGGCTGGATGAGGAAGAGATTAGGATGGTGATTAGGGTTAGGGTTAGATTAGGAGAGGATTTATACGAAGGTAATTGTGTTGTGGGTTTCAGGTTTTGGGTTGGATTCAAAAGAGTAAATGGGTAATAGGATAATGGGTAAGGGGATATGAAAAGATAATGGGCATAGACTTATGAATATAGGGTAACGGGGAAAAGGCTAGGGAAGAAGAAAGGAAATAACAAGAACAATAATAATAATAACAATAATTAACATTAATACTAATAACACTAATAACATTGGTACTTAATCCTAAAATAATCATAATAGATACTAATAATAAATGATAATAATAAGAATAACAATATAATAATACAACAACTACTACTACTTAAAAATAATAATAGTGATAGTGATTAATAATATTATTAATTAAAACTAGTAATAACACATAAAGGTAATTTATCATATAATATCTAGAAAACAATTTGAACATTAGTATTATTAATAATCAAAAAAGAAGAAGTCATAAATTAAGTTAATTAATAAAAATAAATAGAATAATAAATAAGGTAAAAATAAATACTAACACTAATAAAATTTATAATAACCATAGTAATAGGAAAGATTACTAATTATTAGTTAAAAAGATAACAAGCAATAATGGTAAATATATATATAAAGTCAAAATACCATTTAATTTTCCAAAATAATTTATTTATTTATTTAATAATGCAATAAGTCAGAAACAAGTTAATAATTAACAATAAAATAAATGGTAAATCAAAATAAATACTTTATGAAAATAAAAATACAGTATTATTAACTAGGGATATTACATTCTACCCACCTTATAAAAATTTCGTCCCTGAAATTTCAATAGGGCAGAGAATGATAAAAAGAATTCAAGAATCAAAGGAGAAATAAACAAGCTTCACGTCGCTTCTCTACACATCATAAATCCATCACGCTTCCGCTGCGCTACTCTGATCTCTGCTACTGACTTCAGCAAGGAGTAACCAATCTCAAGAGACAAAGTCAAGGAATAAAATCGTGGAGGAAGAGAAGCATGATGAAAATCTGGAGCACTCTAAAAGAAGAGTAGAAATCACGAATATCAAAGATCGAAGATAAGGATTTTCAAAGGAAGGACGGCCAATTCCAAATGGACTGAATATCATAATGGATAGTATATGTATACTGCAGTGTAACTATACCTTATTTTCCTGTTACCGGTAAGAATTTGGTCTCTCTTGTGAAATAAAAGTTCAAAGATCAGGATCGCAAGTCAAAAACCTAGCTCTGATACTAAGAAAACCCTGTCACGCCCCGCTTCCCAAAATACGCTGAAGCGGAGACACGACACGAGTCGGCGACGCATATACGCAAGGAAAGATACCTCACGTATACCCGCTAAGCCTTAAGTAACCCAAAACAAGTTATAAATGTAAACTATAATGAATCATGATTACTGCAATATCACATATAAGCATCCACGCATGATATCATATAAATAAAGACTGGAATAACAACTGAATCTGATATAACGAGAATCAGAAAATAACAGGAAGGTAAGAAGGATAACAATACTGGAATCGAATAGGGAGAAGCTCCAGCTCTTCGCAAAGTGTACGGTCTCAACAAAAACTTGAACAATAGAAACAAGCATCCAATATCTGGATACAAATCCAGGATCGTCAGAAAGCGACCTGGTGAGTGTGTGTGTAAAGGGGAAAGCTCGTGCATATAAACAATGTGCACAGAATAATAACAAGATAAACTGTAGTCATAAGATAACTAAACAACATGATAAACAAACAACTGAAGGATAACTGCATAACAACATGAATGAAGATAAAAGTCAACTATCACAACTATAAACTAATAACTGATGTCAAGATGTGTAACCTAGCATATGTACTAGTCTGATGGTTGTTATTAACTAACTAATGTAGTACTTAGCTGTGTCCCATACCCACAACCGTTTTTTCACATAACAAACAAAGTTATCGTTATTGTAACTGCCTGCCATGTAGTGCATGTGTTTTGAAAGAGTACCGTGCATGCCCGGTACCACGG
>JAVJIF010015738.1:30000-125764 GCA_038442645.1 Agave tequilana
TAGGGAGAGTTTTCTTATTCCTACGCATATTTTTCTATCTACTAAATCTTGCTTCTATCATATCGAGCGGATCATTTGGCATTGAATCATTGTTTTCCATACTCTTTTCTAAGTTGTCTGTTCTCCTTGAAAAATAGAGTAAGCATCCGTAACTTAAAAATTTTGATGGGATTTTGAGTCTTCTAAAATCTGAATTCGTCACTCCAGCTCATCTAAAGCTTCCATCCTCTTTTTCCAGTCAATTGATATTTCTAATGGTTGTTCGGGAGAAGGAGTATACGAAGCTGGATGTTGGTAAGGTAGTTGACTATATGACTCGGGAGAGTTGTATCCCCATTGACTCTGTGAAGAGTAGTGATGGTTATACCAGTCTTCTTCATAGTATTGGGACTGGGGCATATATTAATTCGGATAGGACCAATCCGGCACATCAGGTTGGTTAAAGTTATGATATGCCGAGTGGTTGGTAATATCTGAAAAAGAGGTCGGGGGTGTAACATGGATTACCATTAAAATTGGAAAAAATTATTATTATAAGCCATATCATACAAGAATTATCAAAATCAAACAAAAACAAACAAATAAACAAACAAAAAGAAGAAAAAAATCTAATCCTAAGTTAGGGTAAACCTTAGACCTAGACGACTCATAACTGGTTAGACTGCCTACGGGGGGTATATTGTGGAATCTGACCATAAGTTAATCAGCCAGGTAGGGACAAGATCGGTGGGAGGCATTCGTGCCTAAGAAACGAGCCTAATTATGTCAAACCACCAACCTTCGGGGTTTCACCCTCAATCCCTAACCTTAGACACTGATTTGGCCAGAGTTAAATTCAAATCAACTTCTCCCTTAGGTTAGCCTCTTATATGAGTCCAAGATGTCTCTAGGGCCAACGTCTACTCAAGTTTAGTTAGGCTTAAGTTAGTGAGTGAGGAGATTATTTGTAGGCTAAGGAAAGGTAATGACTTACCCACCTTATCTTGTTTATAGGACAAGCCTTAAGATCAATTGTGCAAAGTGTGCAAAATATAGAAAAGTAACATTCAAGCATATAGTCACTCAAGAATGTTTTCTAAGCTATATGTTATGCATAAGTATGTTTTCTCCAACACTCTTCAACAGTAATAAAAAATTTAAACGAATTAGATACGTGCCTAAATGCAAATCTAAACCATTTTTAGCATTTAAAAAATATCATTTTAATTTTGAGGTTAGAAAGTATGTACAGTGAGACAAAAATAGAAATAAATAGCCACAGAATTTCAGCTTTGCAATTCAGCCAACCTACAAAAATACAGGTTACTATTTCACTCAGATTGTCACTAGAATGTAGTAAATCTGAGGGCCTCTGGGCTCTACTTTCTTGAGTAGAGTCCAGGGCCACTTATTGTTCACTGCAGCAAAGATTTCCTTAATATGTAGCACTGCACACCAAGAACAAAAAAGAAAGTTAACCAAAAATGTAAACTTAAAAAGAGGATTACTTACCATCCCTCCCAGGCAACGGAGCCAAAATTAATTGAAAGTTTTACCTGCACATAAGAATACAAAGTTTAAGAACTTAGAATAAAGAGTGCAAGTACTCAATTCTACCGCTATAACAAGTGGCTATGCGGGTCGTGATCCACAAGGAGGGACTAGCGATGGAAGCTTTTTAGTAAGTTCTCTTTTATGCTATATAGAATGGTTAAGGATATTCTTTAGTTCTTTAAAAGAAGAGAAAAAATAAGTTAAAGCTAAGTTCAGAAGAAAGTGGTAGATTGGGAAGCTGGAGAAAACAAAAAATGGATATATATACAAAGAAATAGAAACGAGTGATAAAAGAATAGGGAGATTGTTGTGTTGGCTATCTAAACTAAAATTAAAAGAAAAGAAAGTTAATACCTAAAAAAACTTACTTAGTTCTTCGACGTCAGCTTACCTTTGACCCGCATCGACGATGTACCTTAGTTTGATGGCGGGTGAAGTATGACAAATAGGATCTTCCCCATTCCGATTTACACTATGAAATGAAGAGGCAAGTTATACTACCATAGAAATGGATATCTATCACCATAAGCCATCAATGGCACTTGCAAGAGCAAGGTAACTTCGAGGCTTTCAGAGTCATTTGGATTCACAAACACAGAAGAGGGAAGCAAAAAAAAAAAAACAAGAATAAAATAGAAAAGAAAACTTCGATTCAAATAATAATCAAAGAAAAGATTACTTATACCGGTGTCACCCTCAGTATAAACTTGTTCTCATTCCTCCATGAAAATCTCCTCTCCTCTCAGTTACATAAAGAAAATAAAAATTACATAAAAAAAATTAAGAAACCTAAGTTACAAACCATAAAATAGCCTAAATTCTACTCTCTGCTTGGTTGTTCCCCGTGATCTCCAAAAAACCCAGTATTTATAGGCAAAACCCAACGAGAAGGAGCGTACGAAGATTGGGGGAGCAAAGGCTCCCCCAATTGAATCAACAAAGCCGTGAAAACGCGGCTTGTGGCCACGTGGCCACATCCAGGGGGTACAGCTCCTCATTCAGTGATTTTCCTTTATCTAGTTCTAGATTTCCCATTTCAGCTCCTGAATTTGACGAAACTGTCTTTGATCTTTGGCTTTAACTAATTGGTTTTGGAAGATTTGTTCTAACTGATTTTCAACTTTTCAGATTTGCCATGATCTGTCCTGATTTTTTGATTTTGAATTAATTCTGAATTAAATTAGAATTTTGCTGGGCTTTCGGGCTGGTTTTTCTTTTCTTTCCTTAGCAATGGGCCAGCATATAAATTAGAAAATAATTAGGATTAAAAGTAGAGTTTATTATATAATAAGTATGAGAATGTAATAATGAATGTGCAATATCAGCGACCGATCAGTCTTCACATTCAAAGTTGCATCAAGAGCAAGGTATTGCAATCATTAGATATATGAAATAAGAGAGTTAGTTTGTTAGCAAGTTAACAAGTTAGAATGTTAGAATCTATCATCATGAGCCATCAATGGCTCTTGCAAGAGCAAGGATTTGTAGAGGCTATTAGATTCATGATTGAGCTGAGACCTGACACAAAAAATGCAGAATTTCAGAACTTTAAGAATAGAATGTGTAAGTGCTCAATATTACTGCTATAGCAAGTGGCTATGCGGGTCATGATCCACAAGGAGGGACTAGCGATGGAAGCTATTTAGTAATTTCACTTTTATGCTTCAAAGAATGGTTAAAGTTCTTTTTTTAGTTCTTTAAGAGAAAAGAGAAAAATATATTTATAGTTAAGTTAGAAAGAAAGTGGTAGATCGAGTAGGTGGAAAAAATAAAAGTGGATATTTACAAAGAAATTGAAAAAGATTGAAAGAAATTTTGAAGATTGTGGTGTTGGTAATTTGCACTAAAATTAAAAGAAAAGAAAACTAAAACTTAAAAAAGTTAGTTATCTCGTCGGCGCCTGCTTACATTTGACCCGTATCGACGATGTACCGTTGCTTGATGGCGAGCGAAGTATGACAAATGGGATCTTGGCCATTCCCGTATTACACTATGCATTGAAGGGGCAAGCTACAGTACCCTAGAAATGGATATCCATCACCATAAGCTATCAACGGCACTTGCAAGGGCAAGGTAACTTCGAGGCTATCGGTTTCATTTTGATCTACAAACCCAAAAGAGGGAAGTAAACGAAAACAAGAGTAAAAAAGAAGAAGAAACTTCCATTTGATTCAAATAACAATGGAAGAAAAGATCACTTACACCGGTGTCACCTTTAGTACAAGTTTGCTCTCATTCCTCCATGAAAGTATCCTCTCCTCTCAATTACATAAGGAAAATAAAAATTATATGGAAGAAAATAAAAAATCTAAGTTACAAACTATAAATTAGCCTAAATTCTACTCTCTACTTGGTCGTTCCTTCTGGCCTCTAAAAAACCCAGTATTTATAGGAAAAACCCAACAGAGGAGAGCGTACGAAGATAGGGGAGCAAACGCTCCCCTAACTCTCTTAAGAAAGTCGCAGAAACGCGGCTATGGTTACATTTTCGCGGATCCGACTTTATCCGGTTCTGGATTACCCGTTTCAGCTCCTGGATTTGATGAAATGGCCTTTGATTTTGGGCTTTAAATAATAGATTTGTAGAGATTTATTCTAACTGGCTTTCAACCGATCTGATTTATCCTGATCTGCCCTGATTTTTTGAGTTTGAATTAATTTTGAATTAAATCAGAATTTTGATGGGCTTTAGATTCGTTACTCTTTCCTTTCCTTTAGCCATGGGCCTGCATATAAATTAAAAAATAATTAGGATTAAAAGAATAGTTTATTATATAATAAGTATGAGAATATGATAATAATTATGCAATATCGGCTACCGATCACATCCCCATGCCTATCTTTTGCTCGTCCTCGAGCAAAATAACAAAACTAAAGCAAAGATTATTAAATCACTTTCGCAGGTCACGCGATTGTACTGAGCATGTACAACAAGCCGTTAAACCTCTATGTTCCCCTTAGAGGACAAGTTTTGTCTCGTGAGAGTTTTTAGTGGATTGCACCCACAAAATCCATGAAGAAAGAGAAAAATGTTAGTATTTTGAAAACACATTTTGAAAGAAAAATATTTGAAATATTATTGTAAGATTTAAGTAATCTATAATTTATAGGAAAACTGAATTTTTCATTCCTATACTTAGTCTCTATTCAAAATTTATTATCAATCAAAGTAAGGAGTCACATTGTACTTTTCATCTAGTCTATTATTTTACTCTAAGTCATATGCACCTTCGTGACCGTGAAATTTTGACTAAGGGTTCTTTAACTCTAACTCTTATGCCTTATTTATTTATTTTTTTATTTTAGGTTGTAATATTTCTTAGTTCTATTAGGCTTTCTAATCTGCCCATGTAACAAGCCTTTAATCGTTGATTCCCAAACTAAACGGTCTTAGGGAAACGGATGAGAAGACGCCCCAGGGACTTAAGGACTCAAGCAAACAACGCCACAAAACTAAGGATTTTATTATATGAACCGCCTTTAGGCGTGAATACTTATGTTTTATGAGGCACAAATACCCAGCTTAATCAGAGGATTTTTATATATTTTTTCTTTTTCTTTTTCTTAATAAGGCATAAGAATCCTTATTTTTAAACCATAAGTGTAAAAGTGTGTAAAGCATACATATATCATCAAGGTAAAAATCAAGACTAAATTACTTTTTCAAATTTTCTTTCTATTCTTGGAAATCAAATAAATAATTTTATTTTGACCAAGTATAAGAAATCCTAATTATGATTCTCCTATTCCATAAAATTAATTTAATTTCTTACAAAAAATATGTCAAAATATTGTTTCAATTTTCAAAAAAAATTTTTTAACAGTAAAGAAAATGTTAATAATAATTTTTTTGTTTCTTTTTAAATTTGAAAGACCTAAGTTATGTTAGAACCCTCCCCCACACCTATCTTATGTATTGTCCTCAATGTATGAATTAATGCATAGATGCCTGAAAAAAATAAGGGGAAGGAAAATTTACCTTAAGGCGGTGGTTCTAGTGGTGGTCTGATTGGTCTACGAAATGCAGCCCAATCTAATTTGCGTGAAGTTCGGAGGAACCACCAGAAACCTCTCTAATATAATCCACTAAAATGATGTATATATGAATGATTTTTATTAAAATTTACCCTATCTAATTTCTAAATTTTACAAATAATTTTAGAGTGAATTTTATTAACACCATTATCCCAAAATGGAGTGTGAAAAGATGGAATGATTGACTTGGAGTTAGGAAGTATGGGAACTAATACCGACTCAGGAAAGTGACTTAAGTCAAGTAAAAATTCAGGAGTCGAGATTGGTTCAGGAAGTGGTCCAAATCAAGAAGTTAAAACTCAAGTCCACTTCCCAACAACGGAATGTGACTTAATATTGGTGATTCAAATTCAAGAATGACAGGTGCGAAAATCAAAACTGACTCTAAAATATTACACAAGTTGGGTAACAAAACAGGAGTCAATATTGATTCAGGAATTTGAACTGGATTATAAATTTGAGAATCTAGGTCACATTTCTCATTGAGTTCAATTTCAGGAAAATGAGAACTTGCCACTTTGTCAATGGGATTTTCAAAAGTTTGAAATTGGTCAAGTTCAATATGATCATCATAAAAGATTTGTGATTCAATTTCATGATAAATTGGCACAGGATCCAATGTTAACTCGGAAAAAAGACTGAAATCAGCTGAAGACACCAGAGTCATTATTGAATAAGGAAGTAGAATTGAATTACCAAGTTGAGGTTTAGGATCATATTCATTCTCAAGTTCAATTTCAGGAAAGGAATAACTTGACAAAATATCAATGTGTTTTTCAAAATTCGGAGTTTGGGTAAGTTCAAATGGGTGTGTTGAAATAGAATCTTGTTTTCCAAAACAACATGATTCTTCAGCTCTAACAGAATGGTTAGTGAGATCAGAAATGGTCAAACGGTGAGAATGGAGAGTTCGGACCATCATATTATTTTTCATTGATTTGAGTTAGGAAAAACTTAACAAAAGTGTTCGAGGAGCGAAATTACAAATATTTCTTTACAAAAAGCAAAAGAAATTTACAAGTAGATCTCCTCTGAGATTTTTGAGAAAATGTGCCGGTAAGAATCTGATCAGCGCGCAATCACTTTATCCCTTTGAAGATGCGATCTGTCAGATGATTGAACTGTCTCCTAATAGGACTACCTTCTCGCTTGGTTCGGGGAATCGGAGAACAGAGGATCGGTAGAGCCCTATTGCTACGGATTCTACTTCTCGAGCCAATCTCCTCTCTATCCTTTCCTATCTCTCCTCTCTCCTCCTCTTTGCCTTCGTGTGCTCCTGGTAGGCTATTTATAGGGAGAACAGTGGTATAATCGTCCTGAAAAATCTGAAAACAGCTTGATTCAATCTGTTTTGCATCTGAAAAGTTGCCTCGCCGTGAGGCTAGAAACAACTTCTGCGAAGCCAGGAATAGCATGTAGGGTTAATCCCTTGACCCGCTCTGTTAAATGATGGATACTCCCTTGATCCTCTCTAGTTAATTGAGAGATTTCCCCTGATCTTCTCACATGATTGGGAGAGTCAAAAGATCATTGCAAGCAACTGCCAAATTCGATTTCAATCAAAATGATCTCATCTGAAGATTTGATTGGTCAAAGGTAACCATAAAAGACCTGCAGCGAGGCTAATCCAATAAGCTCGTAGCGGAGCTAAGGGAAGATTCTGGCGAAGTTAGGAGTAAGCTCTCAGCGAAGCTATAAGTTGGCCTTTCGTGGCTCCGCAGAGCGTCTAGCGAAGCTGTTAGCTAGCTTTCTACAGAGTTATGAAAAACTCCAGGGCGAAGCTATAAGTTAGCCTATGGCAGAGCTATGACGGAATTCTTGTGGAGCTAAGAAAACTTAGCCTCTCATGCAATTGCTCATCCCTTGGGCTCATGTGAGACTAAGTATCGAGCTAACTTAGTGTCTCTAGGACCGCTCAGGTCTTCTTCAAAGGCAGCTTTAACTTACTATCTGCTTTACTGCATTAGTAATGTCGATGTTGCTGCCTTACCTCGGTCATCATCTTGTCTTCGACTTATCTTTTATAGATGTCAATAAGTTAAACGTTTTTCAGACTAGGGGAGTTCTGTCTTTTTCGAGTGTCAACAAGACCCCCTTCAAAGTTTTCGTGAATCTGCAATGGAATAGTTCAGATCCTGAAATACTTTGAACTATTTTGATTGATGGGGTGTTAATGTGAGCGTCACCTTGGTGGTTGGGTTCAACAATCTGCTTCCATGTAGCTTCGCGCTTCTGGGAACTTCGCCTTCGGACTTTCTGAAGTAGCTTCGCTTCAAGCCTGGTTGGACTACGAGCATTAGCCTCGCGCTCGCTGCGATGGAGCGATGTTCCTTTCCTAAGGTAACCACTTTTTGCGAGTTACGAGAGGAATTATTCCTTTTTCAAGGTTAGAATATTCTCTCTTGCATTAACGAGGGAGATTATTTCCTTTTCTGAAGTTCAAATAACTTTGTGCGCATTCCCGAGGGAGATTATTCCCTTTCTCAAGGCCAAGCATTTGAATGCTTTAAATTCGCCCCGCTTCCAAAATTGAAGTGGTAGCGGCGTAATCAGGCCACGAAGCCTATAAATAGGACTCTTATAGTCCTTCTCAAAAAGACATACTCCTCTCTTCTTAGGAGGTTTGTTTATGATCTCTACCCATTTCTCAGGCAAGGAGACTGAGGTCCCTGAAGTAGAGGGGACTCTCACTCTGGTCATTACTCATTCAAGAATTGGTGAGCCTTGGCCATCCAATGACTTTTAGGGAGTTTATCTCCCTTAATTTTTTTAGCTTTACCAACTATCTTAGGGATTAAATTTCCTTGGTCTTTGCATTTGGCTGACTTTCAGAAAAAGGTTTCAGTCATATTTTCCAGCTTCTTGGCGAAGCTAGCATTCTCGCTCGATCAGGCGAAAGATCTTTCCATGCAGAGTTCCTACCTTGATCTGTTAAATCTGCCTGTTAAATCTGCCATATAGGTAAGGCTTAGGACTTGGCCTCTTTAAGGTTGAGCCAGTCTTGCCATATATGTTAGGTCAAGATTGCATCTTTCTAGGCCAGTCTGGCCTAGCCATATAGGCGAGGTTAGGACTTGGACCTTTTTGAGGCTTCTCCAGCCTAACTGCCTTGGGCGGGGCTAAGACTTAGCTTATGCTGAGCTAGTCTATCATTAATGAGCAAGCGAGGCTATCCTCTGCTTAGCTGAAATCCATCTTTAAGGCATAACTGGGTAGGATCTGAATTACTTCACCCAAAGAATTTTGACTTAGCATTCCTTCCTTTTTCCTTTGCATTTTTATTTTATTTAATGCTAACTTGTTTCCTATTTGCATTGTAGCGAACTGTGCTCGCCAATCTTTCGCCTTGATGAAAGAGACCAAAAACATGCCTCTTGATTTTCAAGTTGAAGCTTTGATTATAAGCAGGCAGAACATACTAGAGCAGCTGATGCGCATTCCAAGAAGAGTTTAGCAGTTGCTTATCCGAGATGATCCACTTCGGGAAGGGGCTGGTAGTCGCTTATCCGAGATGATCCACTTCGGGAAGGCAGACATCACCAATAAGGTCTTGGATCCTTCCTTTGTCAATTTTGTTTAAGGAAGATTCAGCTTTCTGGTGGCAACCTATCCTTTGCCAATTTTCATTAGAGAAGATCCAGCTTCTTGATGGCAAAATCTGCCATTAAGCGAAGGATTACGCCCTTGTGTAGGAGGAAGATCTTTTGTGTCCAGCTGAGATGCTTCATCACCTTAGAAGTAGATAGGACCATAATGATTCTGTTGCATGGAAGGCAATCTTGATGTAGTATTAATGTATCTTCACTTTTGAATCAATAAAAATGTTTGCTTATCTACTTTGTTCCCTTCCTTTTCCCTTTGCGTTTTGAAAACACTTGGAATGGACTAGCTTAGGTAAGTCTTTTCCTTAGGAGGAAAGAAAAACTCTTAGTGGAGCTAGGCTTCCAGCGAAGCTGAAGGCAGATTTCCAACTAAGTCAGGAACGAGTTTCTAGCGAAGTTAGCACGAAATTTCCGTGAAGCTAGAGATGAGCTCTTAGTAGAGCTAAGGCTCGTCTTTCAGCGAAGTTACTCAAGCGTCATGCGAGGTCAACGCTGAAATCAAGCGGAGTTAGCCCTTGGCGGGGCTGAAGTAAGATTTCTCGGGAAGGCGCTTAGGCGCCGTTTTAAATTAATTTGAAATGACTACTTACACTCCTTTTGAGGAGGTGAAGTTAGGCAATTTTAAGTCTATAAAAGCTCGATTGGGATGAAAGAAGGAGAATTAACTTCTCATTAAATTTTCAGATGAACAAATCTCTTTCTCCTTCTTCTTTTAGAACTTTTCAGTTCTTTCATGGCTCCTAAAAAACGAGCAGGCAAAGAGGCAGCGACCTTTGTGATGGAGGGGCCCTCTCCTCCTCCGGACATCGAACGCCCCATTGTTGGTCGGGATTTTTCCCTTATATTCGAAGATTATTATCTCTTTTCGAAGCCAATTTCTGGCTATTTCCTGATGAATCTAGAGTGATCCATCGTGATCTAGTAGTCTTAGGGAGTTCAACTACCTTAATTTTCTTTGCCGAATTTTTAGGGAATTTAATTCCCCATAATTTCTTAACTGGAAATTTAGAAACCAAATGGTTTCTTCCCTCAGCTTCTATGCGAAGCTAACCCTTAGGGCAGTTCACATTCTGTCAAACGAAAGGATGTGAAGCTAGCCCTAGAAGCATAGCTGGGAAAAGGACTTTAAAGTTCTTTGAACAGTTTTAGACACAAGTGCCTTTCTGGCGAAGTTAGCCCTTGGGGCTTTTCCGCATTCTGTTCAGCGACAGAATGCGAAGCTAAGCTTCCAAAGCGAAGCTAAAACTTAGAGATTTTCTGCACTCTGTCTTTGTGCAGGATGGTGGAGCTGAGCCTCAGGGCGAAGCTAATGCTAGGCTAGCTTCGCTCGGAGAGCGAAGCTATACCTTAGCAATTTTCTTTTTTCTATAGCTTTCTTTTTTTTTTTCTTTGGCTAATGAACTAATATAGTTTCTTCTTATTTTTGCAGTGCACTATACTCCGGGTCCTTTGAACAGTCTTTTTGGAACAGTTAGGGGACTAGATGGCAATGTTAGCCTGCAATTCCAGGGGCAGGCCTCATTGTTCAGCGAGCAGAGCGCTCCTGGCTGAGATGCCCTTATCTATGTCGGAGATCAGCGTACTATGAGGAGCATCTTAGCTACTACTCCTCTCGAGGAGTGTGACCGAAAAACCTATCGGAAGCTTGACTTTATGTTTGAAGATGCAGCGCCAGACACCGATCATCAACTGCTGGCTGGAGAAGGGCAGTGGATTTTCAATCTGGATGGCGAGAAGGTCAAGTCCCTCCACCAGGCCTTGGTGGGATGAATCCACCCAGGGGTCCTGAAATCAGTGGCTGGATAATTTCCATGAGCTTTGAAGAATTGGTTTCCAAAAGTTTGAGCCACGGTAGGATTTTTCCCCACTGGGATGTCTGGGAGAATGTTCCCAGGGTTAAGACCCAATATGCAGAGAGAAGCATCCACCCTTGTTTAACCGGGAGACGGAGTTATCAGTTTCCCCACATGAACGGAGTCAGTAGTCCGAGTCACTTGCCACTTCATCTTTCGAACCTTCATCACGCATTGGAAGAAAGACAGCAGAAAATGACGTTTGCTAGATGAGAGATAATACTTCTCGTAGATGAAGAGGATCTGAAGAAGTTGGGGCTCTACGAGGCTGTCACGGCAACCTGTTACGGCATCCAAATGAGCGTAGTGAACTTGTACGCCATCTTCGAGTTATATTGTCCAGCTACTGGGACTTTCTTCACCCCTGTAGGTGAATTGGGCATGACTTTGCATGAGATGTTGGAAGTCTCTGCTCTGCCCTTGGGATCTCTCCCTCATGAAGAATATTTACCATGCGAGGCGGATTGACACTTCTGGAGAACCAAGTGCCCGCTTTGATCGAGACTTATCGGGAATTGATGTGCCATCTTTACATCTGCTCGAGTATGCATGGGAGTCATAAGGGAGCTTCATGCAGTTTGAAGAGCTACGGGAATTATTTGTTCCCCAACCTAAAAGATGCTCCTGAACTAGCTCACTGCGGGGTTGCAGACGAGGACATTTTCTGGAGGATGCAAGAACATTCCCAGGGGGATATAATCTTGAAAAAAGATGATGGTATTTATAAGAAAGGTGATATTCTCAGGAGTTTCCATCATCAAGCTCGTCGACCGATGTCCCGGAAGGCACTTTTTGTCGGGTTTTTTATCACTTTGGCTGAAGAAATGTGTGGTGCCATCTTCCTCTGGCAACATCATTCTTCTAACTGTCTTATTACCAGCCATTCGTCTAGTCCACGGTCATTCCCTTGGACTTCTCCCAGCGATAGTGTGTTGTATTCAGCGGGGCCTTTGTGCATTAACGGAGGCTTTCTGTAGGCCACCACCAACGAAAAGGGGAAAAGGGCATTATCTTACCTCGTGACGGACTAAACCCCAGGATCGATTTGCCATACACCTATTTGATGGCATGGTTCGCCCTTCACTACCCTTCCATTATCCAAGCTAGTGAGGACCCTCCAGAAGGTGTCCGGGTGGCGATTTGAGGGATATTCATGGTCATTGACTAATGTGGCCGCGGTTCGCAAGCTGCTACACCGTTATGACATTTACAGCCTTTTCTGGTACTTTTCCTACATTCGCGATGCAGGCTATGGTGAAGAATTCAAGGATGTAGGAGAAGGGCAGACGTCGCTGTGCCGGGGGATCTGTGAATGGCTGGTTAGCATCTGACCATCTCATCTAGTGTATAAGTGCGGAGATACCTGCTATTTGGAGTCTTATGTCCCGAGTCAATTTTCTCGTCAGTTCCGATATGACCAACTATATGTAGGTAACCCGAACACCAGCCTGGCCTTTATGGGGAGCCTTATTGATGGTGCTCGTGCCTGGCGGTTCTTCATCGCTGGCTGTACTGAGGCGCGGCTGTGCATGCCGCTAAGGACTCCGAACCTGCTGACAACTTTGGGGTTCTGTTAGTGGTATAGAATTTCAAACTCCACACCAACCGGGTTTTCTATTAACTCTTTTGGTATGAAGTTGATCTCTCAGCGGCTCGAGTAGAAAGTCACCGAGAGAGGCAAGGGTAGAACGGTCCGTATGCCAGGCCTCGGGGAGTTTGTCGCTACTGCTGATAGTGAGACTTCAGGCGCAGAAAGTCCTCACTTTAAAGAAGACACAGGTGCTGAGGCTCCACAGGTGCTCCTAGTGGGGTAGGCACAGCCCCCATAAAAGATGTGGAGGTAGAAGAAGTGGAGGAAGAAGATCCCGATGTCCAATTCAAATGAAAGCGGTAGGGTGGATCTCGTAGGAATAGGGTAGTGAAGAAGCCTCGGCGCTACACTCCCACCATTATTGCAGAGGGTGAATCAGCTGCAGTGACTCCTCCTCCTGCTCCACTAGTTATTAGGCTATCGGCCCAGAAGCAGACTATTGATAAAGCTGTTCCCGACCTTGGTAAAATTAGTTTTATTCTTGCGACATGTACTTATATGTTTCATACAGCTCATTTGTTTATCCTATGATTCAGGAACTGAGACTGTAAAAGAACCGAGAGTCGAGGCTGCAAAGAACAGGGGGATTCTTATGATCCTCTGTTCACTTATACAAAGGTGACGAGGCTAGCTACTTCGTCATCTCAGAAGATTCCAAAGGTGACATGGTTGACATCGGTCCTTCGGGTGCTGGGACTTCGAAAGGGAGTCCTGTGGCTTCAAGCTCTATAGGATGGATCACAGAGGCTTCGACGAGTGAAGGTGAGCCGACCGTCCCTCCTGCATCTACCAAAAACTTTCCTATGGAGCCTGAGGGGATTGATGCTGCCGTCGAGGAAGTCTGGAGAGAGACTGCGGCTGAGGCAGTTGAGGCGGTATCGCTTCTTGGTAATATTTTGATCTTTTGTAAACAATTTTCTTAAATTATTTGTCATGCCTGGCTCAACAAAGTCTTGCCATAGGTATGTTGACCCACAGGCCCTTCACTCTAGTTTTGATAATGATTAACTCATGTAGTTATTGTTTACTAATAATCTTGTGATATTTAGTTTTAGATATTTGATCAAGATATTGGTAGGTAATTAGCTTCAACAAAGATGTTTTTGAGCTTTCACATGGTGATTCAAGAGCTCGAGCATCAAGATCCATCTAGCACTCGGTTGGAGTCAAGCTCGTTCGATTGTGTTTGGATCGAGTCGACGTGGAGACGGAGTTCTACAAGATGACCTCAGTTTGTTTAGTTTATGGTTTAGATCTTGTGTTAAAGATTAGATAGTATTGATATGCTCAAGTTCATAATACACACACAAGTTTTAAGTTTATTTGTTTGGTTTTAGTTTAACCGATTTTGGTTTTCATATATATGGTTTTCATGAATAGATAGAATCAAAACAAGTTTACATGGTTTAATGTATATTAGATTTGATCTATATACATCTATGCTTCATCTATTTAGAAAAACTTACTTTGATAGTCTATTTCATGAGTTTTTATAACAAAACTTATTTTTGTAGTTAATGTCAAAAACATAGATGTAACATCTTTCATGTATATTGGATTCTCTCCACATACAATATGCTTCAAAGTTGTTTCAATATCATGTTTTTGTATTTACATGTGTTTTGAAAAAATCGGATTTCCATTTCAAAAATCCAAGGTTTGAAAAATACAGATTTTGGTTTAAGGCAAATTTTCAAAAGCATAAAAATGGTTCAAATAGTTTATAATATGTGTTGAATTTTTGTCACACATATTTTTATTTCAAAGATCTAATAAGAACTGATTTTTGTGGAATTTATGCGATTTTATGGGATTTAATTGAAGTCAAAAACCCAAGTTTTAAATCCCTTAAAGTTTGACCTGGCTGTCTGCCGGTCGACCAGACCGGTCGACCGTAACAGAAGTCGGTCGACTGGTCCGGTCGACCGACATGCACAAGACGTGCACGCAGTCTGGGCTGGTGGGCCGGTCGACCGTCCAGTGAGCCCTGCTTTCTAGAAATGTCCCCGGTCAACCGGCCGGTCGACCAGCAGAGAGCTGCTGCTCTCTGTATCGAGTCCTGGTCGACCAGGCGGTCGACCGGTGGCATAACGGTCATAAAAATGACCGTTGGGCCGGTTGACCGGAAGGGCAAAATTGCCCTTTCCTGCTGCCAATGGGCAGATTTCATTTGGGGCTATAAATACACCACATTTGAGCTGGTTTTAACAACAATTTCAAGAGCAAAAATCTTCATCTTCTTAACTGTTGTAGGTACAAGTTTTAAAAGGGTTTTTGGGTTTAAAAGATCAATACTTTATTTGTTTTAAAGTGTTGAAAAATTTAAAGAAAAAGAGAGTATTTGGGAATTGGTTTTTGATCTTTATTTCAACATCTATCTTGTAATTTTCCCAAGTATTTTTCTTTGTTGTTTTCATTTCTAAACACTTCTTATTTCTCACTTGAGCTATCTATCTATCCTATCTATTAGGATCTTTTTTTTGTGAGAAAGAATTGGTTTGTGGTCTTTGAGATTACCAAGTGTTATAAACCCTTATCTTTTCTTGGCTTTGTGCCTTTCCCTCTAAGTGTAGAGGAGGTTGTGCAATTGGGTTGTTGTTATCCCTCTAAGTGTAGAGGTGATTGAGTTTATTAGTATCCTTCTAGTGAGAGGTTGATCTTGTGTTGGCTTTGTGCCTAGGATCTAGTGAGAGGTTGTATTTGTTGAGAGAGGAGCTGTGTACTCCCAAGTTGTATTTGCCCAAATTCTCAGTGGAGGCTCCCTGTGTGGACGATATAGTGGAAAGCCTTCTGTGTGAAGGCGGGGACGTAGAGCTGGGTGCTCGAACCTCGAAACATATCTTGGTGTTTGCGTTTGATCCACTATCTCTAACTCTCTCTTACATTGTACATTGTTCATATTGTTCATGTCATATACATGCTTGGTTTGATTGTGTGCCCATACTTATGTTAAACCAAGAGAGCTTCATATAGCACCTCAACTCATATTCAGAGGAATCAAGAGGAGTTAGTCCAGAGCCCTTCACCGAGAATTCGGCTGCATTCTTTGGTTACACTAAGTGTTATACATTTAGTTTTTAAATTTCGCATCATTTGTCACTAGATTAGCCATACACCTATTCACTCCCCCCTAGGTGTACTTTTAAGATGTTCCACTTTTGGGTGCATCAACTTCAAGGGAGCCAACTAATCTTCCTGAGGGGACCAGGGGTAAAGCAAGTACTTCGACTGCAACGGACGCTGCTGAGTTGGATGTCTTGTATCACGACCTGCCCTCATATCAGCCTGAACTGGCCAGTGGAACTAAAGAGCCTGAGGGGATAGTGGTTACAGAATCAATCTCACTTTCAACTTCATCGGTAGGTGAGATGCTAGTGGTTTCATTAACGTTGCCTATCCTGATAACCACGAAGCTGAAGGTAATTACCAGCCCTACGTCTCCGACACTGGTTGTTGAGCCAGCTCTTCCTGAAATAGTCACCAGCTCTACTTTCATTATGGCTAGTGTATTGGTTTCAATGAGGACTCCTCCGAGATCACCGGCGATCTCTCATATTTCTCCAGCCAGCGCTTCTGCCATCTCCTCTACGGTCGTGTCAGTGAAACCGGTGGAAGCTTTGCCTTTAGGGGCCACTCATTCAATGGGAGTAGTTAAAGGCGAGAAAGAATTTGTGGCTGAGCTAGTTAACAATTTTTATAAGGGCTTGAATCGATCTGTTGCTTTGGTCTTGAAGGGCTCGACTATCTCATTCTCTGCTTTGAAGGTGGTCCTCTCTCGAAGTATTGACAGCATTTGAGACTTTAGAGGGGATAACAAAGCTGCCACATTGGAGCTTCTGGTGGAGAGACTTGAGAGGGATATAGACGAATGGCGCCGTCTCAGCAATTCAGATTTGGACTCTCAGTTAATGAACAGCTTGAACACCTTGCTGCTCAGATGCGTGAAGCTCATCTTGTAACACGGGAAGTAGTTAAGGCAATATCTTCAGATTTAAAATCATTGGAGTCAAGAAAAGTAGAAATTAAAGATGCCATAGATGCTTCTAATTGTGCTCTTCTCGATGCTGAGGATATGATTGAAAAGGCCAAGGAAATGATCAAGAAAGCCAATCTTCTTCTATTTAACACTGAACCAATGCGTTTTAAGGAGATCGCTCTGTTAGAGCAGCTTAAGGCTCAAAATGACGAAGTCTTGCAATAGGAGCTAGCACAAAGGGCAACTTTGGCTGAAATTGAGGCTCGTCTGTCCAAGACAGCGAGCTTTAATGAGACCGAGTTGAGGTCGTAGGCATTCATCAGAGCTGCTGAGGAGAGAAAGAATAGGCTGGCCATCCTTGAAGAACGGATCAAGTCTTACGAAGCACCCTCATAGCTTGTAATACGTGTACCCATGTATCCCTCTTTTGGAATCAATAAAAAGTAATTTTATTTGACTCCTCTGTTATATTTTCAACTTGTTTTATTTTCTGAATTTGCAATTCTTACTTTCAAGTTATACTATAATTCTCAAAAGGAAAGGAAATAATGGTATAACTAATCTAATCAGAGGTGATAAACTGATAGGATTAGTTACAAATTTGAGAAATGGTTCGACTCAAATTATATTGAGATGAAGACGGAAGAAATGAGCTTGACGATCTTTACTGTTCAGAGGTAAATATTAACGTAATAGATTAAAGATCATCGGATTTACGAATAAGTTATGATGAATTAGACACCACAACCTGTGATAGTTCCTATTTGAACTAGGGTTTGCCAATTAAAAGCGACCAACCCAGCATAAGAAATTTTGCCATTCAGAGGTGATGACCTGGACATGATGATTAGGAATCACCAGACACGAAGCCTTGTCGTTCAAAGGTGATGAACTAGACATAACGACAAAGAAAGATGAGATTGGATATTCATCGGTTCAGAGGTGATAAACTGGACATAACTGATTAGAAATTACCAAACTCAGAGTGTTTACTGTTCAGAGGTGACGAACTGGACATAACAGTAAGTAAAAAGTGAGACTTAGCTATTTGTCAGTTCAGAGGTGATGAACTAGACATAACCGATTGAGAAGCCACCAAGCTTGAAACTTTGTCATTCAGAGGTGATAATCTGGACATGATGACAAAATGAAGGTGAATCTGATTTTAGGGGCCCGTCTATTCAGAGGTGATATATTGGATATGACAGACTAAGACACACTAAACTCTGAATCCGCTACTAGAGGTAGTCGCATTAACTTAGCAGCTAGCCCCTAGGGACTGCAAGGGTGAATTGGATCTAGGTACCCGTCGGTTCAGAGGTAATATGGACATGACTAACTAAGAGACATTAGGCTCACAATTCGCTGTTCAAAGGTAGTCGTATTAACATGATAGCAAGAATTCCTGACCTTGATAGTGGGAAGGAGGATAAAATTATAGACTTATCTGTTCAGAGGTGGTGAACTGGACAAGACAGTTGAAGTACCATAAGAAGGGAGATCTAGATATCCGTCGGTTCAGAGGTGATATGGACATAGCCGATTTGGAATTGCTAGATTCAAAGCCCTGTTGTTCAGAGGTGGCGAACTGGACATAACTGTTGGCCCAGAGGCCTTCCATGCTAGTTTTTATGATAATTAACTCATGTTGTTATAGTTTACTAATAATCTTGTGATATTTAGTTTCAGATATTTAACCAAGATATTAGTAGGTGATTAGCTTCAACAAAGGTGTTTTGGAGCTTTCACATGGTGATTCAAAAGCTCGAGCATCAAAGTTCATATCTAGCACTTGTTGGAGTCAAGCTCGGTGGATCACGTTTGGATCGAGTCGACTTGAAGACAGCGCTCTACAAGAAGACCTCGGTTTGTTTTAGAATAGTTAGTTTAGATCCATTGTTAAAGATTAGATAGTGTGGTATGCTCACGTTCACAACACGCACTTGTTTTAAGTTTCATGTTTATTGGTTTTGGTTTTCGGTTTAACCAATCTTGGTTTTCATACATAGAATTGGATCAAAACAAGTTTACATGGTTTAGTGTATATTAGATTTCATCTATATACATGTATGCTTCATATTCTTAGAAAAGCTTATTTTGATAACCTATTCATGTATTTGGGTTTTGTATTTAAATAAAACTTATTTTCTGATTTAATGTCAAAAACAATGATATATATCTCGTTTATGTATATTGGCTTCTGATTGCTAAAATAAATGAACAACCAATGAGTTTAAGAATGTACCGTGTAGCTTGTGGCTAACGGGTCATGTCCACAAGGAGGGATGCGATAGAAGCTTTTCGATGAGTTGCTTAAAAATAAGGAATTTGTGTTCGTTTTTTAGGAAAAAGAGAATGGAAGGAAAAGAGATGAAAAAGAGAAGTTTCAACTTTCAGAAAAGGATTTGGAGAAGGTGATTTGTAAAAAGTGTTAAGAGTTGTGATGTTGTTTTATAATATGAAATCAGATCTGGGCTTGCTATCTTCCTACTCAATTGTTCATTCTTCTCTTAACGTATTAAGTCCCTCAAGTTATCATTTGCAAAACTTAAAGTTGCTTTTTTTTAGAAAGCTTTCAGTAAAGCACATAAGATGCAGAAGGGTTGAGTCCTTTTTCTTCAAGAAAGAGTTGGAATCGGATATTAAGACATAAAGCGCGAAGAAGAAAGAATGAATTAAAAACGATTCACAAAAAGTTCAAGAGAGAATGGTGAATTCAACTATCCATACCCATCCTCATGTGCCTTCAAGAACACTTTCAAAAAGAAAGGCTTTTAAGGGAGGCATGCATATGAGTCATCGGGACTTTTTCTTTTAAAAACAGAAGAGAAGAAAACAAAAGAGAGTCGATAGCTAGCCCAGAAAACCTTTTAGTTATCCATGGAAAACAATAAAGCAAACATAAATATGCACAACATACCGAGACACGAGTGGAAGAAAAGGAGGCTTGCTTCTTGTATTGCTGTCACTTCAATCTTCGATTACAAGCTCTCTGTCCTCTCTCTCACAAGTTTTAGACTGAACTACAAAGTAAACAATGAAATTACAACTTGAGTTCTAGCTAACAAAGAACCTAGATCCTAAGAAAATAAAAGCAAAATTTAATCCTATTCTTCGCTGCCTTTTTCTCTGCTGAAAGAGGTATTTATAGCCAAAAACCAGAGAATCATGATCCCGGGAACGTTGGGGGAGCAAACGCTCCCCAACTGAATTCAGTTGGCCGCAGAAACGCGGCTTGGGCCGCGTTTCTGCGGCACTGGTGTGGCCACCTGGCCACACCAAAGGGGAGGAGGCCCCTTGTTTGAAGTGAGGCTCGCATCTCCTGCTGGTTTTCTTGTTGCTGCTTCAACCACTGACTGAATCGCCTTTTGATTTTCTGGCTTCGATTCCTCGATTCAAGGAGAGTTTTTCTCAACCCCTTGATATGCCAAGATATAGCCTAGACCTCTTCACTTTGAATTTATTCTGAATTAATTCAGAATAAAGTGGGCTTTTGGGCTTGTTCTCCTTTGATTCCTTTGAGCATTTGGGCCTAAATTTAGCAAAGAAAAAAGACACTTATTAATATCATTTATTAGCAAACAAGTGTGGTAAAGTGACAACATGAATGCAATGTATGTGACAAATCACACCCCCACACTTATCTTTTGCTCGCCCTCGAGCAAAAATCATTAGACTAACTCGAATCAATTATTAGACCACTTTCGCAGGTCACTCGATTGCACTGAGCATGTTCAACAAGCCGTTAAACCTCTAGGTCACCCCTAGAGGACGAGTTTTGTCTCGTGAGGGTTTTCAGCGGATTACACCCACAAAATCCAAAAAAAAAAAGAAAAGGTTAGTATTTTCGAAAAGCATTTTTTTTAAATATTTTTGAAGGAGAAAATATTTGAAGTATATTTGTGAGATCTTAAGTAATCTATAAGTTATAGGAATATCAAATTTTTCATTCCTAAACTTAGTCTCCATTCAAAAACATGTCATCAATTAAAGTAAGGAGTCAAATTGTACTTCTCATCTAGTCTATTAATTTACCATGATTCGTATGCACCATCGTGACTGTGAAGTTTACTAAGGGTTCTTCAACATTAACTCCTATGCCTCATATTTATTTATTTTTTTGTGAACTTTTATTCCTCAATTTCATTAGGCTTTCTAATCTGCCCATGTAACGAGCTTTCAGTCGGTGACACCCAAACCGGACGGTTTTAGGGCACCAGGTGAGAAAACACCCCTAAGGACCTAAACACCCGAGCAGATAAGGCCACGAAACCAAGGTTTTTATTTATACTGTGTAACCCTTTTAGGCGTGAATACTTATGCTTCATGAGGCATAAATACCCAGCTTAATCAGAGGATACACATTATTTATACGAGGTACCCCTTTTAGGCGTGAATATTTATGCTTCATGAGGCATAAATATCCAGCTTAATCAGGGAATACTTTTTTTTTTCAAACTTGTCTAATTATCTTTTGCATAAATACTAAGGCTTGCTTAGGCCAAAGTACCTAGCTACTCAATAATTAGACTTTTTTTTTTATGAGGCACAAGAGTCTCTGTTTTCAAACCCTAAGTGTGTAAGTGTATTTTGTGTGCATATGTCATTAAGGTAAATATCAAGACTAAATTACTTTCCCAAATTTCTTCCTGACTCTAAAAATCAAACAAGTTATTTTATTTCGACCAAGTGTAAGAAATCCTAATTATGATTCTCCTATTCCTTAAAATTGACTAAAATTCTTACAAAAAATATATCAAAATATTGTCTACCCTTTTCAATTTTTTTTCTTTTTTTTTTTTTAGCCATGTTGTTTTTTTAGCCATGTTAGAACCCTCCCCCACACTTATCTCATGCATTGTCCCCAATGAATGAAAGAAATGTATAAGTGCATGAAATAAAATGGAAGGGAGGAAAGTTACCGATACACTGGGTCAAAAAGACCCATTACCGTTTCATCTACCGGCACCGATTCCAAGAAAGGTTTAAGGCGTTGACCATTTACCTTAAAGTCATTTCCATTCTTGGGGTCACTGATCTCAACTGCGCCGTGTGGAAACACGGTCTTTACAACGAATGGCCCAGTCCATCGTGATTTCAATTTTCCTGAGAAAAGATGAAGCCTAGAATTGTAGAGTAAGACTTTTTGACCAGGGACAAAGATTTTTCTTATGATGTGCTTGTCATGGAAAATCTTCACTCTATCTTTAGTGATCCTAGCATTTTCATAGGCCTCATTTCTCAATTCCTCCAATTCGGAAATTTGTAATTTCCGAAGGTCACCGGCCTTAGTCAAATCGAAATTCAACTGCTTGATTGCCCATAAGGCTTGGTGCTCTAACTCCACGGGCAAGTGACAAGGTTTGCCATAGACTAACCTATAGGGAGACATTCCTAAAATCGTCTTGAAAGCGGTCCTGTAGGCCCATAGAGCATCTACAAGTTTTAAGGACCAATCTTTCCAGTTTTGGTTCACAGTTTTCTCCAATATAAGTTTAACTTGTCTATTTGAAACCTCAACTTGACCACTGGTTTGAGGATGATATGGTGTGGACAACTTGTGAGTTATGGCATACTTTCGCATAAGGGCTTCAAAAGATCTATTGTAAAAGTGGGTGCCATTATCACTGATGATAGCATGAGGGGTTCCGAAGCGGGAAAAAATGTTCTCTCTCAAAAACTTTATGACAACTTTGTTATCATTAGTTTTACAAGGAATGGCTTCTACCCACTTGGACACGTAGTCCACAGCAACCAATATGTATTGGTTCCCAAATGAGTTAGGAAATGGACCCATAAAGTCGATGCCCCAAACATCAAAGAGTTCTATTTCTAGAATTGGGTTGAGGGGCATCATATTTCGATGTGAGATCCTACCTACCATTTGGCATCTAGTGCACGTCTTGCAATAATCATAGGCATCCTTGAACAGAGTGGGCCAATAAAACCCGCTTTGTAGCACCTTTTCAGCAGTCTTGCGGGGACCAAAGTGTCCACCGCATGCAAGTTCGTGACAGAAGGACAGAACACTCCTAACCTCCTCATCGGGAATGCATCTCCTAATAATTTGGTCGGAACAGTACTTGAAAAGATACGGTTCCTCCCAAAAGAAATACCGGACTTTGGGATAAGAACCGGTAAACTTCATTTTTGGACCAATGAGACAGAGTTTGGTTTGTGACTAAGTAATTCACTATATCAGCAAACTAAGGTTCCCTAGAGATAGCTAAGAGATGTTCATCAGGAAAATCCTCATTGATGGGTAATTCGTTGCATGGAGAATTGAGAATCCGTGAGAGATGGTCAACAACGACATTTTCTACACCTTTCTTGTCTCGAATTTCGAGATCAAATTCTTGAAGAAGGAGGATCCAACGAATGAGTCGGGCCTTGGCATCCTTCTTCATCATTAGATACCTAAGTGCAGAATGATCGGTGAAGATGGTAGTTTTGGACCCTAGTAGGTAGGGATGAAACTTCTCTAAGGCAAACACTACTGCCAAGAATTCCTTCTCGGTCGTAGTGTAGTTCAGTTGAGCGTCATTGAGAGTCCTACTAGAGTAGTAGATCACATGCTGCTTGTTATCAATACGTTGTCCTAGGATAGCGCCTATGGCAAAATCAGAAGCATCGCACATAATCTCAAACGGTTTAGACCAATCCGGTGCAGATATGATTGGTGCAGAAATCAGCTCTCTCTTAAGCTTCTCCCAAGAAGTGATGCAGTCAGCATCGAAAGTGAAGGACACATCCTTAGCTAACAGATTAGTCAAGGGCCTAACAATTTTGCTAAAATCCTTGATAAATCTACGGTAAAAACCAGCGTGTCCTAGGAAGGATCTAATGTCCTTAACGCATTTGGGCATGGGAAGCTTAGCAATAAACTCGATTTTGGCTCTATCCACTTCTATTCCTTTCTTGGATATTTTATGACCCAAGACAATTCCATGTTTCACCATGAAGTGGCATTTCTCCCAGTTTAGTGTCAAATGTTTTTCAGCACAACGTTGGAGGACGAGTTCAAGATGGTGGAGACATTGAGTGAATGAATCTCCGTAGATGGAGAAATCATCCATGTAGATTTCTAAGAAGCGCTCTACCATGTCAGAGAAAAGACTCAACATGCAATGTTGAAACGTTGCTGGGGCATTGCATAAGCCGAATGGCATTCGACGATAAGCAAATGTCCCAAATGGACAGGTAAACGTGGTCTTTTCTTGGTCCTCAGGAGCGATAGGGATCTGGTTATAGCCCGAGTAACCGTCCAAGAAGCAGTAGTACTCGTGACCCGCTAAACGTTCAAGCATCTGATCAATGAAGGGAAGTGGAAAATGGTCCTTACGAGTTGCAGCATTCAGTTTCCTATAGTCAATGCAAACTCGTATCTTCGTGGGAAGTCGAGTTTGAACCAACTCTTTGTTCTCGTTTTCCACTACGGTGAAACCAGATTTCTTTGGGACCGCGTGGACAGGACTGACCCATTGGCTATCCGAAATGGGATAAATTATCCCATTGTCTAAGAGTTTTATGATTTCAGCATGAACAGCCTCTTGCATAATAGGGTTTAACCTACGCTGCGGGTCTCTCTTGGGTGTGGCGTCTTCATTGAGATGGATGCGGTGTTGAACGAAGGTTGGACTTAATCCCTTAATATCAGTCATAGTCCACCCGATGGCTTCCTTATGTTTCCTTAGGATATCTTTCAAATCTTTTTCTTCCCCGTCATTTAAATGAGAGGCAATGATGACGGGAAAGGTCTCTTGTTCGCCTAGATAGGCGTACTTGAGATGCGCAGGAAGGGCTTTCAATTCTAAGGAAGAGGCAGGCTCACTAGAAGGACTAGTCAAATCTGTTGGCTCCATTGAAGGAGAAATTGGGTTTGAAGCCCAATTCACGGCAGAATCTACCACCTGATCGAGATTAAAGTCATCAGACTCTAACTCGAAGTCAATCTCCATTTCTGAATCCAATTCTTCCCCGTGTTCACTTGTCAAGTTCTCAATTTGGTTTACTTCAAAAGTTTGGTCCTCGATGTCACGGGGTTGTTTTCCTAGATGGAAGACATTGACTTCTCTAGTCATGTCTCCAAAGGTTAACCTCATAGACCCATTCCTACAATTGATGATGGCATTAGCAGTGGCCAGGAATGGTCGACCTAGGATGACCGGAGTTTGAGCCCTACGATTGGAGTTGGACACAGGTTGTGTCTCCAAAACTATGAAATCGACAGGGTATATGAACTCTCCTACCCGAATCAGGACATCGTTAATTTCCCCTTTTGGAATTTTAACAGAACGGTCAGCCAGTTGGATGGTGACTCGAGTTGGACTAAGGTCACCCAACCCGAGTTGTTGATAAACAGAGAATGGAAGCAAGTTGATACTTGCTCCCAAGTCAAGAAGTGCCCGACTAATCTCGGCTTGTCCTATTGTGCAGGCAATGGTAGGGCTACCTGGATCTTTGTACTTGACAGGGATAGGACCCAAAAATAGCTCACTAATATTAGTGGCTAGGAAGACTTTCTTAGGAACATTAGTCTTTCTCTTCTTGGTGCACATGTCCTTAAGAAACTTAGCATAGGAAGGAACTTGTTGGATGGCATCAAGGAGTGGCACATTTATTTTCACTTGGTTAAACATCTTGATTATCTTGTCCATGTGCGGGTTTTGCTTGATGTTTTTCAGCCTATTCAGAAATGGTACTATAGGCTGGTGCACCTGGCTGGCTGACTTGTCTTTTTCAGACTCGTCCGAATGGGAAGAAATTGGATTGGATGAGGTGGAAGCTTGATTGTGGTTGTGCTGAATAGGATTGGTGGGTGTTGACACTTGATTATCAAATTTCTTTCCTGACCTCAATGTATGCACATCATTACATTGATTGAATGAAGGATCCTCAGCCAGATGAGCTTGTTGGGAGTTCTTCGGATTGGTGATTGGCTGACTAGGCAGGGTACCCTTTTGTCTCTCATTTTGTGGGTTGGCCAGTTGACTCATTTGAACTTCTAGCCTCTGAATGGTTTGCATGAGAGAGTCTTGATTTTTCATATATCTCTCCATGTTTCTCTCAAAGTCAGTCATTCTTCTTTCCAATTGAGGATTCTGGAAGAAGGATTGTGGAGCTTGGTTAGGAAAGTTCTGTTGATAATTTGGAAAGCTTGGTGGATGGTTGGGAGAATTATTATGGAAATTGGAGAAGTTGGGTTGATGATTGGAAGAATTGTTACCATGATGAAAGTGGTTAGCATGATTGAATCGTGAATGGTCATTATTGTTCTGGCTCCATGAGAAATTAGGGTGATTTCTCCAGCCGGGATTGTACGTTGGTGCGTAAGGATTGTTGTTCGGCCTTAAAAAAGCCGCATTCATCGGTTCGTGATAGGATTGCTGAGCCTGAAACACTGGGCATTCCTCGAATACATGGTTCATGGCTTGACAGTAAGTGCAGCCCGGGGGTGAAAATTGGTTCGGGCTGACTTGATTGACTGGACTTGGTTCTTTCATCTCTAGAGCTTCCAGTCTTCTAGCTAAATTAGCTAACTTAGCCTCATTAGCGATGGACGATTCTATGGAGTGGAGACCTCCTTTTGAAGAGATGGAGTTAGGATTCTTATGGGTCTCACTCGCAGATTCCCATTGGATGGTTTTCTCAGCTAAATTTTCATACAAATCCCATCCCTCATCTTCATCTTTCTGCAAGAAACCCCCTTGGCACATACTTTCTAAGAGGGTTTTGGTGGAATAGTCTAAACCGTCATAGAGAATTTGGCATTGTCGCCATTTCTCTATTCCATGATGTGGACATTGGACAAGGAGGTCCTTAAAGCGTTCAAAGTACCTCCAGAACGGTTCACTAGGCTCTTGCTTAAATTGCATGATCGTCTTCCTAATGAGAGCGGTTTTATGGATAGGATAGAATTTCTTCAAGAAGACCTTGATGAAACCATCCCAAGATGTGATGGAACCGGCTGCTAAGCTGTAGAGCCACTTTTTTGCTAGGTCCTTAAGTGCAAACGGGATAAATCTCAACCTAATAGCATCGTCTACGAGGTGTGGGATTTTCATCATAAGACATACTTCCTCAAATTCTCTTATGAAGAAGTAGGCATCTTCGGACTCTAAACCATGAAATTTGGGGAGTGTGTTGATGAATTGAGGCTTGAGCTCGAAATTGTATTCACCAACCGATGGAAGTGAAATGCACGATGGAAGTGAGGTCCTAATGGGGTAGAACCTATCCTGCAGTGATGTGGATTGAGCCATTACCGGATCTGGTCTTGGTTCAAACTTAGGTGGTGATGTGTTCCTAGTCAACCTAGATGAATTGGGGTCTCTCGACCACACTTGCATACACAAACACAATCACAATCACAATAAGTTCAAACAGCAGTCAACAATAAAAATCAACCAAGCCTAGTCTAAGGTATCCTTGACCTAGACAACTCCTAACTGGTTGATTGTCCACAAGAGGTAGAATGTAGACCTTGACCACAAGCTAATCAGCCAGGTCAGGGAAAGATTGGTGGGAGGTTTTCCGTCAAAAGACGTTCCTTAATTAAGTAACCACCAATCTTCGGGCTTTCGGCCCTCAATCCCTTTCCTTGACACTGATTTTACAGGAGTCAATTTCAAACACTTTTCCTCTTTAAGATAATCTCCTATTGAGTTCGAGATGTTCCTAAGGCCAACGTCTATCAAATTTTAATTAGGCTTAGGTTGTGCGTGCTTGGAGATGGTTTGTGGGCTAAGGAAGGGTAATGACTTCCCCACCTTATCTTGATTTGGGTTTTGCCCTTAGAATTGATTCGTGCAAGTGTGCAAGATATAGGAAAGTAGCATTCAAAAGTAAAATCACCCAAGAATGTTTCCTAAACTATATGCTATGCATACATACCTTGTCTCCAGCTCTCTTCAACAGTAAAGTAAAAGAATTGAAAAGACTTGTGCCTAGAATGCAAATGTCTAATCAATTTTTAACTTTCAACGAATATTTTACTATTGACTTAAAAACAGGGATGTTGGATAGAAACACTAGCACAAATATGACATATAAAAACTAAAGTTTTTGCGAGCAATATGTCCTGCAAAATAAAGTTTTTAGTAGTCCCAAAACAATTTCAGATTTGCAAAGCAATTTCTTGAAATTCTGTTTCCTACTTTCGAGAGTAGGGTCACAGAATTTTCAAGTCTTCTTGGCCAAGCTTGAATGCTAGATCTTGATCTTCGAGTCCCTGAAACAAACACACAAAAGTTGTTAAAACAACTACACCGTTCCCTCCCCGGCAACGGCGCCAAAAATTGATTGCTAAAATAAATGAACAACCAATGAGTTTAAGAATGTACCGTGTAGCTTGTGGCTAACGGGTCGTGTCCACAAGGAGGGATGCGATAGAAGCTTTTCGATGAGTTGCTTAAAAACAAGGAATTTGTGTTCGTTTTTTAGGAAAAAGAGAATGGAAGGAAAAGAGATGAAAAAGAGAAGTTTCAACTTTCAGAAAAGGATTTGGAGAAGGTGATTTGTAAAAGCGTTAAGAGTTGTGATGTTGTTTTATAATATGAAATCAGATCTGGACTTGCTATCTTCCTACTCAATTGTTCATTCTTCTCTTAACGTATTAAGTCCCTCAAGTTATCATTTGTAAAACTTAAAGTTGCTTTTTTTAGAAAGCTTTAAGTAAAGCACATAAGATGCAGAAGGGTTGAGTCCTTTTTCTTCAAGAAAGAGTTGGAATCGGATATTAAGACATAAAGCGCGAAGAAGCAAGAATGAATTAAAACGATTCACAAAAAGTTCAAGAGAGAATGGTGAATTCAACTATCCATACCCATCCTCATGTGCCTTCAAGAACACTTTCAAAAAGAAAGGCTTTTAAGGGAGGCATGCATATGAGTCATCGGGACTTTTTCTTTTAAAACAGAAGAGAAGAAAACAAAAGAGAGTCGATAGCTAGCCCAGAAAACTTTTAGTTTTCCATGGAAAACAATAAAGCAAACATAAATATGCACAACATACCGAGACACGAGTGGAAGAAAAGGAGGCTTGCTTCTTGTATTGCTGTCACTTCAATCTTCGATTACAAGCTCTCTGTCCTCTCTCTCACAAGTTTTAGACTAAACTACAAAGTAAACAATGAAATTACAACTTGAGTTCTAGCTAACAAAGAACCTAGATCCTAAGAAAATAAAAGCAAAATTTAATCCTAATCTTCGCTGCCTTTTTCTCTGCTGAAAGAGGTATTTATAGCCAAAAACCAGAGAATCATGATCCCGGGAACGTTGGGGGAGCAAACGCTCCCCAACTGAATTCAGTTGGCCGCAGAAACGCGGCTTGGGCCGCGTTTCTGCGGCACTGGTGTGGCCACCTGGCCACACCAAAGGGGAGGAGGCCCCTTGTTTGAAGTGAGGCTCGCATCTCCTGCTGGTTTTCTTGTTGCTGCTTCAACCACTGACTGAATCGCCTTTTGATTTTCTGGCTTCGATTCCTCGATTCAAGGAGAGTTTTTCTCAACCCCTGATATGCCAAGATATAGCCTAGACCTCTTCACTTCGAATTTATTCTGAATTAATTCAGAATAAAGTGGGCTTTTGGGCTTGTTCTCCTTTGATTCCTTTGAGCATTTGGGCCTACATTTAGCAAAGAAAAAAGACACTTATTAATATCATTTATTAGCAAACAAGTGTGGTAAAGTGACAACATGAATGCAATGTATGCGACAAATCAGCTTCTATCATATACTATATGCTTCAAAGTTGTTTAAATATCATGCTTTTGTATTTACATGTGTTTTGAAAAAAATGGATTTTCATTTCAAAAATCTAAGTTTTGAAAAATACAGAATTTTGTTTTAGGTAAAATTTTCAAGTCACAAAATGATTCAAAATGTATATACATGGGTTGATTTTTACTCTAACATGTTTGTATTTAAAAAATATTACAAGAACCTATTTTTGTAGAATTTTAAAGATTTTATGGGATTTATTTGACAATAAAAAGACAAGTTTTTAAGTTCTGAAAATCTGCTGCCAGGCTCTGGCGGTCGACCGGACCAGTGGTCGGTCGACCGGACCAGTCGACCGATGTGCACGAGACGTGCACAAAGGCCAAGTTGGCTTCGCCAGTCGATCGTGCGGTCGACCGACTGAAGTCACCCCACTCTCGGATGGGGGCGGTCGATCGGACAGTCTACCGTAAGTCTTGGCTCGGTCGACCGGGCGGTCGACTGGCCAGAGAGCAATTGCTCTCTGGATCTGGCACGGTCGACCCGGCGGTCGATCGGAGGGCTCAACGGTCGATTTTTGACCATTGGCCGGTCGACCGGAAGGGTATCCTGGCCCTTTTTCTGCTGCCAACGGGCAGATTTCAAATGGGGTATAAATATCCCCCATTTGCGTTGTTTCTCAACAAGTTTTCAAGAGAAAAATTTTAAATCTTTTCAAGTGTTTTAAGAGGACGTTTTTCAAAAGAGTTTTTGGGTTCAAAAGATCAATCTTCATTTGTTTTAAAGTGTTTGATAATTCAAAGAAAATAGTCTGTTGGGAATTGGTTTTGGTCTAAAAATTCTATATCTATTTGGAGATTTTTTCAAGTGATTTTCTTTGTTCAAAACACTTTGTTTTCTCACACTTGAGCTTATCTTGCTATCCTATCTATAGGATCTTGTTTTGTGGGAAAATTGGTTTGTGGTTGAAAGAGACCACAAAGTAGTAAACCCTTATCATTGCTTGGCTTTGTGCCTTTCCCTCTAAGTGTAGAGGAGGTTGTGCAATTAGGTTGTATCCCTCAAGTGTGAGGTGATCCTTGTTTGGCTTTGTGCCTATCCCTCATTTGTGAGGTAGATATTGTATTGGCTTTGTGACTTACCTCTAAGTGTAGAGGTTGTGTTGTATTTGAGAGAGGAGTTGTGTACTCCAAGTTATTGTATTGCCCCATAATCCTCAGTGGAGGTTCCCTGTGTGGGAAGTCCTGTGTGGACGAGTTAGTTAAAATCCTTCTGTGTGAAGGCGGGGACGTAGAGCTGTGTGCTCGAACCTCGAAACATATCTTGATGTTTGCATTTGATCCACTTTCTCTAACTCTCTCTCTTATTTTGTGCCTTGCATTGATTCATATTGTCATATCACTCTTATATGCTTGGTTATGTTTGTTTGTGTGCCTCACTTGTGTTTAACCACGAGAGCTTCATATAGCACCTCAACTCTTATTCAGAGGAATCAGGAGGAGTTAGTCCAGAGCCTTCACCGGGAATTCGGCTACACTCGTTGGTTACACTAAGTGTGTTGCAATTAATTTTTAATTTTGCATTATTATTCATAGATTAGCCATACACCTATTCATCCTCCTCTAGGTGTACTTTCAATTGGTATCAGAGCCTACGCTCCTGATATTAGGTTTTACCACCTAAGAGTGTGATCTTGGTTTTACTAATTTATCATTTGCATTTACACACTTATACTGCTTACACACATTCATGGATTGCTTGATACCTCCCATGTTTGATGTTTCCAACATTGACAATTGGAAATTTAGGATGAGCATGTACCTAAAAACCCTAGGCTTGCATGTTTTCCTTGCCGCTACCAAGAAATCCTATCTTGGTAATAGCAAGCATATAGAGGCCAATGCACAAACTCTTAAGGCATTTAGAAGCACACTTAATAAAGAATATCTTTCTATGGTTTCTAACTGTGATTCCGCCTTTGCAGTGTGGAAGACGTTGACCTCCTCCGAGCTTCAAACGCCAACCATTGTGGAGGATGAATCTAGTGGAGAATCCGAGCAACAATGCTACATGGTCCAAGGGAATGACTCCCTTGAGGTATATTCGGAATCTCAATTAGATGATGATGTTAGTTCTTCTAGTAATGATTATATTGATGCAAATGCTTTGAATGAAGAACTTTCAATGTTTGTGAAAATTGCTTGAAAAATATAATCTTTTGATAAAGAAAAATCTAGGACTTAACAAAGAAAATAAAGATTTGTTTCAAAACTTGATTTAGTTTTGCAAGAGAAGGAAGAGATTTCAAGTGAACATGACTTACTTAAATTCCAACTTGACCTTACCCTAAAGGAAAATGAAATTTTGAAAAATAAAAATGATTGTGAAAATGTTTTAAAGAAAAATGAGGCTTTATCTTCAAAGTTGATTTTGTTGTAAAAGAAAATGAATCTTTAAAAATGAAAATTGTTTCTATTTCAGAAGAATTGGATTTGGTTTCTAAGAAGAACATTTCTTTGAAAAATGATTTAGATACACATGTTTGCCATGCTAGTGTAACTTCACATTCTAGCTCACCTGCACCTCTTCTTCCATGATTGAAAATGATATATCTATGCTTAAGAAGAGTGTTAATTGTTTGGGCTACACTTTGAGACATTGTACTTTGAACCACTCACGTTTGGAATCTATGTTTCGAAAGAAACAAGTTCCATCTATGCATGCACACCATACACGGCATACACATGCTCTCCACGTTCACACTCATCACACAATGTATGCTCATGTGTACACATATACACATTGTGGACGTAAGGACCACCTTACTAAATTTTGTTTTGATAAGATACATAATGTAAATTTAGCAAATAAATTTGTTTGGGCTAAGAAAGAATCTAACCCCCATGGACCCAAAAGAGTATGGGTACTAAAGACCACTCCTATTTTATTTGATGTAGGTATGGGCTCTCACATGACGTGAGAGTGATGGTGCCTTGAGGTGGATGCGTTCCGAACTTAAAGAGAACTATTTGGATGCATCACTTTCAAGGAAAGTTTGGTGGGAGGACCACCTTGGTTTGGAGAATTGGAGATGTGCCCTATCGGTTTTGGTAACGATCTCTTACTCTTCATTTATGTTTACATACTTTTCATATTATTGATTTTTAGCATGTCATGTTTTAATGTTCATTTACCATAATGATCATATGAGTTTTGTTTTGATTTCTATACTTCTTGTTTGATTACACGTTTAGATGTTAGTTTTCATTAAAACTTGGATACATACTTGTACAACTTGTGAGCCACAAATAGATTATTATATATTTGTGCTTGATTGCTCATTTGTACTTATTAGATGTACTAGTATAGTCTAGTTTTGATGATTCATACATTTTGACTTGTATTCCATATTTTTGACATATTTTCATGTTTATGTTTAACTTCATGTATATGTCTATTTTGTCTAAACTAATAGTTATACATATACATCCATGAGCCACTTGCCTTCATGCATATATTTTGTGGACTCGTTTATGTTAGGATATGTATGTATACTCTAGTTTGTGCAAAACATACATATACCTTGAAGGATTCTAGTTTTGATGATTTTCATGTTTTTAAGGAATTTCATATTAAGCTTGATTGCCTATTTTCATGATGATGCGTTTCACATAACTGTTATACACTCACTTTACTTAAAATTTTCTCATGATTTTGTTTTCATGAGTTTGATATGTGCCTTATAGATTTTTAGTGTTGATGATCGTGTGATTTACATGTTTTTCATGAAAATTTTTTTGTTTTATTCCTTGCTTGAAGGATTTCGTACTAGTTTACAAATTTTTTATATAACTAGTTCGTATTCTTCATATGGTAGAGTTTTCAAACGTGTTATATTATTTTCAAACTTATTTTTGAAAACCCCTACCCTTCCAAGGGCGGCTGGTTGCGCGACCATGCCTTATATACTCTTAATTGAAAATCTATTTAAACATGTGCATGAATGGGTGCTAGGGAATATGAGTTAGACACTTGATTCTTATTATACTTTCAATTGGTATCATTGAATCTTTTCAATTGGTACCACTATTGACATTTTTTTTATATACTCATATATGTTCTTATATATGTATACTTCAATTTCAAACAGTATCAATTTCGATTGGTATTCCATCTTTCATACATATATATGTGTTTTATTTGTGCTTACTATATTTCTATATCTTTGAGCACAAACTTTGGTTATGATAAGCTTGATTTCTTAAATGACTATTATACTTCAATTGATTATGTTTCAATTGGTATCTTATACAAGCTTATGCATCATTTTGTTTCGAATTTCATAAAGAGAGAGAAAATTCATTTTTCACCTTCTAATTGGTTTTGTTTACCTTTGGTATTTTACTCCCGCACTGTATGTTGAAAAATAATTGAAAAATGATATTGATTTTTTTTTGGTATCATTCGCTCTTAAAGAAAATCATTTTCAATTGATATATGTTTCATTTTCAATATTGGTATCAAACACTTTAAATTGATATTATTCTCTATTTGGTATCTCTATTGTAAAATGAGTTTTGTGTTTAACCAAAAAGATTGGTTTATATTTTTCAAATTGGTATCAAAAGTGTAAAATATTTTCAATTGGTACTAATTTTTACAATTGGTATCAAGATTACCTATATGTTTACATCTTTCAATTGATATCAAATTTTTGGTTGATTTCTTAAAAATGTTTTATTTACTTTCAATTGGTATAATATAGGCATGTTTATTTAAATTTATATTAAAAACATTTGTGTTATGAACTTTCAATAGATACATGTTTATTTAAATTTATTCTAAAAATATTTGTTTTATGTACTTCAATTTATTTATTTTCAATTGATATCATGATGTACTAAATTGATATATTTTTTCAATGGTATCATAATGTTTTGATTTGATTTCACCCCTTGTTGATTTTTTTTTGTTTCAGACAAAAAGGGAGAGAACATTGTTTATTGTTTACTTTAACCCCTTTGTTGATGATTGACAAAAAGGGGGAGAAGTATTTGAGTTTATATGTATGTTTATTGTTTCTTTGTAAGTTATATCAAAGTTTGTTTCATATTGGTATCAAAAGAGTTTGTTTAATGTTTTGATATTTTGTTGATATTGGTATCAAGAGCATGGATATTAGTATCAAGAACATATTTTGTTGTTTTGTCTTATTGGTATCAAGAACTTTTGTTAAAATTTTTATTGTTGGTATAAAGAATTGATTATCTTTCAATTGGCATCAAGAGCTTTATTGATTGGTATCAAGAGCTTTTATTGCTTTTATTGATATAGCTTTCAATGAAATTTTTATTTGTATCAAGAGCAATTATTTAAAGAACATGTTTATTCTAAGTTTATATTTTCAATTGGTATTTAAGAACATGTTTATTTCAAAAAGAGGGAAAGTAATTTATTTTAAAAAATTTAGTATCAAGAGCATGTTTCTTTCTTATTTTATGCATGTTTATGCATATTCATGTTTACCATTCATTGCATATCTTATTGTTTATTTCTATGCATGAGTTAAGGGGAGGTTCTTTGAAGCTTAACTTTAATTCATGCAAATATAACTCCATGAGTTTTGTCATCATCAAAAAGGGGGAGATTGTTGGCCCAGAGGCCTTCTACTCTAGTTTTGATGATGATTAACTCATGTAGTTATAGTTTACTAATAATCTTGTGATATTTAGTTTCAGATATTTAACTAAGATATTAGTAGGTGATTAGCTTTAACAAAGGTATTTTTGGAGCTTTCACATGGTGATTCAAGAGCTCGAGCGTCAAAGTTCATATCAGCATTTGTTGGAGTCAAGCTCGGTGGATCGCGTTTGGATCTAGTCGACTTGGAGACGGCGCTCTACAAGAAGACCTCGGTTTGTTTTAGAATAGTTAGTTTAGATCCATTGTTAAAGATTAGATAGTGTGGTATGCTCAAGTTCACAACACACACTTTTTTAAATTTCATGTTTATTGGTTTTAGTTTTCGGTTTAACCGATCTTGGTTTCATGAATAGAATTGAATTAAAACAAGTTTACATGGTTTAATGTATATTGGATTTGATCTATATACATGTATGCTTCATATTCTTAGAAAAGCTTATTTTGATAACCTATTCATGTATTTGGGTTTTGTATTTAAATAAAACTTATTTTCGGATTTAATGTCAAAAACATTAATATATATGTCTTTCATGTATATTGAATTCTATCCATATACTATATGCTTCAAAGTTGTTTAAATATCATGTTTTTGTATTTACATGTGTTTTGGAAAATCGGATTTCCATTTCAAAAATCTAAGTTTTGAAAAATATAGAATTTGGTTTTAGGCAAATTTTCCAAGTCACAAAAATTGTTCAAAATGTTTGTAACATGGGTTGATTTTTACTCAAACATGTTTGTATTTCAAAGATATAACAAGAACCTATTTTTTTGTAGAATTTTAAAGATTTTATGGGATTTATTTGACAATAAAAAGACAAGTTTTTAAGTTCTAAAAATCTGCTGCCAGGCTCTGGCGGTCGACCGGACCAGTGGTCGGTCGACCGGACCGGTCGACCGATGTGCACGAGACGTGCACAAAGGCCAAGTTCGCTTGGCCGGTCGACCGTACGGTCGACCGACTGAAGTAACCCCACTCTCGGGTGGGGGCGGTCGACCGGACGGTCAACCGTAAGCCTTGGCCCGGTCGACCGGGCGGTCGACCGACTAGAGAGCAATTGCTCTCTGGATCTGGCACGGTCGACCAGGCGGTCGACCGGAGGGCTCAAACGGTCGATTTTTTGACCGTTGGCCGGTCGACTGGCTGGTCATTCTGGCCCTTTTTCTGCTGCCAACGGGCAGATTTCAAATAGGGTATAAATATACCCCATTTGAGTTATTTCTCAACAAGTTTTCAAGAACAAAATTTTAGATCTTTTCAAGTGTTTTAAGAGCAAGTTTTGCAAAAGAGTTTTTGGGCTCAAAAGATCAATCTTCATTTGTTTTTAAAGTGTTTGATAATTCAAAGAAAATAGCCTTTTGGGAATTGATTTTTGGTCTACAAATTCTATATCTATTTGGAGATTTTTTCAAGTGATTTTCTTTGTTCAAAACACTTTATTTTCTCACACTTGAGCTTATCTTGCTATCCTATCTATAGGATCTTTGTGTTGTGAGAAAATTGGTTTATGGTTGAAAGAGACCACCAAGTTGTAAACCCTTATCACTGCTTGGCTTTGTGCCTTTCCCTCTAAGTGTAGAGGAGGTTATGCAATTGGGTTGTATCCCTCAAGTGTGAGGTTATTCTTGTTTGGCTTTGTGCCTATCCCTCATTTGTGAGGTGGATATTGTGTTGGCTTTGTGCCTTGCCTCTAAGTGTAGAGGTTGTGTTGTATTTGAGAGAGGAGTTGTATACTCCGGTTATTGCATTGCCCCAAAATCCTTAGTGGATGTTCCCTGTGGGGGAAGTCCTGTGTGGACGATTTAGTAAAAATCCTTCTGTGTGAAGGCGGGGACGTAGAGCTGTGTGCTCGAACCTTGAAACATATCTTGGTGTTTGCATTTGATTCACTTTCTCTAACTCTCTTTGTTATATTATGCCTTGCATTGATTCATATTGTCATATCACTCTTATATGCTTCGTTATGTTTGTTTGTTGCCTCACTTGTGTTTAACCACGAGAGCTTTATATAGCACCTCAACTCTTATTCAGAGGAATCAAGAGGAGTTACTCCAGAGCCCTTCACCGGGAATTCGGCTACACTCGTTGGTTACACTAAGTGTGTTGCAATTAGTTTTTAATTTTCGCATTATTGTTCATAGATTAACCATACACCTATTGACCCCCTATGGTGTACTTTCAATAACGGCTAAGGAATAGTTCCTACTGGACTGAAAGATGAGACTTGGTTATCTGTCGGTTCAGAGGTAATATGGACATAACCAATTGAGAAACGACCAAGCTCAGGATTTCTACCGTTCAGAGGTGACAATCTGGGCATAACGGTAAAAGAAATAATCCCATCGGGGGAAATAGGATCTGATCATAAACTCCATGGGAAAATTGATATCTCCTTCGGATGTTATTTGGAAGAAATTGTCAGAGGTTTATTATTAACGTGATAACCAAGAGAGTCCATTGGAGACTTAGAGGGAAATAATAGACTTTGAAGAGAGTCTACTAGAGACTTGCTGGGGAGCTAAGAAATATAAATCTCATGAAAAATTATATATTAGAGAACTCCGTGGGGATTTGTAAAGCAACTTGTCAGAGGTGTGATATTAACTTGACAAGAATTCATTTACTGTTAGAGGTATTTGAACATAATAGTAATTTGAGTGGACCTGTCATTCTATTGAAGAGAATGACAAGCGGAGTTTATTCACTGGGGAAGTTGACCAAATTCGCAGGGATGTTGGTTTTATTCGCCGGGGAGTAGGCTGAAGTCTTACTATCCGAGATTTAATTTTAACATAATAGGGTAGACTCATCATTTCACAAGGGATATGAATACCTTTCTATGTGGTCTTACCATTCCATGGACAGGAATTGGTAAGTGATTTTGGAGAGGGAATCAAATGGGAAAAGGTCCCTTAGGATTTTTAGCAAACCCTCAGCTGTCAACGGATTTGACATGCCTTTACCAACTACCATTTGAGTCGGGCTAGCCATGCTATTCCCCTCAGCATGATGAGTGTCAAGGACTTATGTTGGGCTTAAAGGCCAACATTTCCCTCTATCCTTATCCATTAGAGGTGTTGAATTATTTTGTTACTTTGAGTAACACGATACTTCCCCTGGGTTTTCACTCTGTAGGCGAGTTAGGGATTAAAGGAGTAGACACAAATTCCGCGGGATCTTAATTTGAAGATTATCGTTCCTCGTGGACTCTCTGTCAACCCTTATCTTGTTTCCATATTGGAAAGATTCTGTATCAGGATGTGTCACGAACCTTCTTCAATGAGTTCCGCTTGCCAAGTCATCAGCTAAAACACCTTTGATCTTTGATTCGATCGGTTACCATTTGGTCGGTCGCCACGTCTTGATATGAACGTGGAAACAGTGGAAAGGTTCAGTAAGAGAATGCGTCACGAACCTTCTTCAATGAGTTTGGCTTGATAAGTCATCAAATAAACTCATTTATTTGGTCGAACCTTTTGTCGTTGGGTCGAGCTTCGATCGATCGAACCAGAGCAGGGAGGTATGCCAACATTATACATAGAAAAGTCAGGCTAAATAAGCCATCTGCCTGAAACTGTTGCATAGGTATGCTTGACTTCAAAATATGACCTATTCTTCTAAGTTGAAGATAGGTACATGTTTATATACTAGAGGAGAGTGACAAGGCTAAAACAACTTGATCCTTTGTTTTCTTCTTCAATGTCAAAGGCGTTCGATCTGCTCGATACTAGCAGACAGTGAATTCGTAACCTTGACTCTTCTTTGATACAACCGGTGTTCGATCGGCTCGACACTGGTTTATGGTTGTATGATCTTGTTAGAGAAAAAAAGGAGCGCTCTTTCTGCATATCTTGGATCTGAAGGTCTTGATTATAGGTGTAATGTTAACTTGATCATGAGAACGATCTTATCAAGGATAATACTTCTTTAGGAACTCACCATTGATTAGCAACATGAGTAAGTCTCCGTATGAGTGATATGCTCTATTTGAATAGACTGCTTCTATCACAAAGGGTCCTTCCCGTTTGGGTTGTAATTTGTCTTTGGTTTTGTGCGTCAGGATCATCGGTCGTCTGATGGCTAAAATCAAATCTCCTTTCTGGAAAATCCTTTGCTTAGCCTTTTTATTGAAGGCCTTCGAGATTCGTGCCTGATACAACTCAATGTGTTGTTGAGCTTGTAACCGCTTCTCGTCTAAGGCTTCGAGCTCTTGGAGACGCAAGCGATCATTGTACTCCTTTGTCATTCTAGTCATTAAAGCGACTCGTAATGACGTCATCTAGATTTCTAGCGGTATAACTGCTTCGTACCCGTATACCAGGGAGAAAGGTGTATTGCCTGTCGGGGTCCAAACTGTGGTTCGGTAGGCCCAAAGACATTCACTAAGCTTCTCATTCCAATCTCGCTTTTTTGATGAAACAAAGTTTTTGAGTAGCTTGATAATTATCTTGTTGAATGCTTCTGCCAAGCCATTAGCGGTAGGGTTATAAGCAGTTGATGCCACATTCTGTATCCGGTACTTGTCATAAAATCGGTAGAATACCTGGCTCACGAATTGGGGACCGTTATCATGGATGATCCGCCTAGAGATACCAAATCGATGGATGACATGGTGTTTGATAAAATTAACCACATTAGAAGTTTTAACTTCCACATGCGGTATGGCCTCTGCCCACTTTGAAAAGTAATCGGTTACTGTCAAGATAATCGGTGACCTTTGGTTGAAGAGGGGCTGATCGACCCTATGACATCGATTCCCCATGCTTCAAATGGCCACGAAGCAACGGTTGGATGGAGCAACTTTGAAGGCTAATGTATGAAGTCTGCATGGATTTGGCAGGCTTTACATCTTCGTGCGTATTAGATGGCATCGGCTATCATGGTCGGCCAATAATATCCAAGCCTGTGTAATCGGTCTTTGAGTTTTGAGCCTGCCTGATGAGCTCCGTATATGGCATCATGCGCTTCTTTAAGCACTCTTTATGCCTCTGAATTGAAAGGTAACGGAGGAGGATACCATCATATGAGCTACGGTAGAGTGTCTTTACTATTGAATCATAGTAAAAACGAAGAGATCTTCGTCTGATAGATGCTGCTTCTTTAGGGTCATCCGGCAATATATCATGCAAAACATAGTCAATGAGGGAAAATCGCCAATCTCTTAGTTCAAAATCTATCGAGAAGCTATAGACTTCCTTGGTTTTCAACACATGTTTAGGACAAACAAGGTGTCGAGTAGCCACTGTAAGGTGATATGTTGTATCGATTGGTAAGGCTAACGTAGCGGCTAGTGCAGCTAGAGCGTCGGTCTTAGTATTCTAAGATCGGGATACATGACTGATATAAAAGCCAACAAATAAGCTAGCCATTTTGGTGACTGCATGATAATAAGATACCAAATCTCCGTGACGGACCACATATTCTCCTAGCTCATTTGGCTAAGGATTAGTCATTAAATCAATGCAATGTTATTCATACATTGAGGTCGGGAAAGAAAATTGATAATCAAGTGTCAACACCATCAAATCCCATTCAGTACAACCACACTCAAGCATGCACCTCATCTAGTCCCAATCCTTCCAAATCTGACGAACCTGAAACGGCTAAGTCAACCAGTCAGGTGCACAAGCTTATAGTACCATTTCCTAATAGGCTGAAGAACAATAAGTAGAATCCACACATGGATAAGATAAATGAGATCTTCAACCAAGTGAAACTAAATGTGCCACTTCTTAATACCATCTAACAAGTCACATCATATGCAAAATTTCTTAAGGATATGTGCACTAAGAAGAGAAAGACTAATGTATCCAAGAAAGTCTTCTTAGCAACTAACATTAGTGAGCCACTGTCGGGTCCGATCCCTATCAAGTACAAGGATCCAGATTGTCCCACCATTGCTTGCACTATAGGACAAGCCGAGATTAGTTGTGCACTTCTCGACTTAGGGGTAAGTATCAACTTGCTTTCATTCTCAGTTTATCAACAACTCGGGTTGGTTGATCTTAGTCCAACTCGAGTCACAATCCTGAAAGTACACCTAGAGGGGGATGAAATGGTGTAAGGCTAATCTAATGACAAATAATGCGAAATTAAATAAATTATAACACACTTAGTGTAACCAAAGAGTTTAGCCGAATTCTCAGTGAAGGGCTCCGGACTATCTCCTCTAAATTCCTCTAAATAAGAGTTGAGGTGCTATGTAAAGCTCTCTTGGTTTAATACAAGTATGGCACACAATTAAATCCAAGCATACATATGATAAGAACAATATGATGACTGCTAAATAAGAGAGAGAGTTTAGAGACAGTGGATCAATCGCAAATACAAGGATATGTTTCGAGATTCGAGCCACTGCTTTACGTCCCCGCCTTCACACAGAAGGATTTTCACTATATCGTCTACACAGGACTTCCAACATAGGGAACCTCCACTGAGAATTTAGGTAATACAAACCGGGAGTATAATACTCCTCTCTCCAATAATACAACCTCTACATAAGAGGCAAGGCACAACATAAATTACCTCTACACTTAGAGGGATGGGCACTTAGTCAAACAAGATCAACCTCACACTAGAGGGATAAGGCACTAAGCCACAACTCTACAACAATCACCTCTACACTTAGAGGGTTACCAACACAACCAAACACAACCTCCACAATCACCTCTCACTAGAGGGATATCAACACAATCTCCACAATCACCTCTCACTAGATGGATATCACAAAGTAAAGAAGGTTTACAACTCTTGGTGGTATCAACAACTACAAACTAATTTTCCCACAAAACTAGATCCTATAGATAGGATAGATATGATAGCTCAAGTGTGAGAAAATAAAGAGTTTGAAAAATAATTCACAAAGAAAAACTCTTGGGAAAACTTCTAGAATAGCTATAGAAATGAAGATCAAAAACCATTTCCCAAAGACTCTATTTTTCTTTAAATTTTTCAACCCTTTTTAAAACAACAAATATGAAATCTTTAGGCCCAAAACTCTTTTAAAAACTTGTTGTTAAACACTGGTAAAGGTGGGAAAATTTCTCTTCTAAAAGCTTAAGTAAAACAGCTCAAGAGGATGGGTATTTATACCCTCCAAAAATTCTGCCCGTTGGCAGCCAGGAAAGGTCATAAATGACCTTCCGATCGACCGTCCGGTCGACCGGCTAACAGTCATTTTTATGACCGTTGTGCCTCCGGTCGACCGCCCGGTCAATCGGGCCTGGAAACATAGAGCGACAGCTCTCTGCGGATCGACCGGAACTGGTTACAAAGAGCAGTAGCTCTCTGCCGGTCGACCGAACGGTCGATCGAGGCCATTTCCAGAGAGCAGAGCTCTCTGGACGGTCAACCGACCGGCTCATCAGCCCAAGCTAGCGTGCACGTCGGTCGACCAGACCGATCGACGGACTACTGCAGCGGTCGACCGTCCGGTCGACCGGCAGAAGACCAGATCAAAACTGCTTAAGAGATTGAAAACTTGGTTATTTACCTTCTAAAAAATCCTATAAAATACACATAAATTTCACAAAAATAAGTTCTTTTATTGTCTTTGAAATACAAATATGTGTGACTAAAATTCAACACATATTATAAACACTTTAAATCATTTTTGTGATATTGAAATTTGACTTAAATACAAAATCTGTATTTTCCAAAAACCAAACTTTGAAATGGAAATCCAATTTTTTTAAAACACATGTAAATATAAAAGCATGATATTGAGACAATTTTGAAGCATATTGTATATGGATAGAATCTAATATACATATAAAGATTTATATCTATATTTTTGACATGAAATCCAATATCGGTTAAACCGAAAACCAAAACCAAATAAAATTTAAACTTGTGTGTGTATGTGAACTTGAGCATATCAACACTATCTAATTTTTACACAAGATCTAAACATACTAAACACAAACCGAGGTCTTCTTGTCTCCAAGCCGACTCGATCCAAACACGATCCACCGAGCTTGACTCCAACCGAGTACTAGATGCAATCTTGACGCTCGAGCTCTAGAATCAACATGTGAAAGCTCCAAAACACCTTTGTTAAGCTAGTCACCTACTAATATCTTGATCAAATATCTGAAACTAAATATCACAAGATTATTAGTAAACTATAACTACATGAGTTAATCATCATCAAAACTAGAGTGAAGGGCCTCTAGGCCAACAATCTCCCCCTTTTTGATTATGACAAAACTCATGGAGTTATATATGCATGGATTAAAGTTAAGCTTCATAGAAGCTCCCCCTTAACTCATGAATAGCAATAAACATAAAGATATGCAATGAATGCTCAACACAAATATGCATAAGTGAAGAATACTTCTCCTCTTTTGCATAAACAAAAACATATGCTCGATATCAATTGTAAAAATAAACATGCATATATGATATCAATTATAAGTAAACATGCATATAAACTCAAAATCATTCTCCGAATTTCTCTCCCCCATTCTGTCAATCATCAACAAAGGTGTAAAAACAAATCAAACAATAAAGATATATACGCGATATATATTCATGAAGAGGAGAGACGTTAAGTTAACTCCCCCTGCATACATGCATTTATATGAAAAGAGATGACTAAAGCCTAACCACAAAAAGTATAATATGCAATGTATAAAAGGAGATGTGAAGCTCCTACTACACATGTGTACTACAAACCAAAAAAAAGGTCAATCACTTCAATATGCATACACTCAACATGAATCTATATATAAAGAGATGTTAAGCTCCCTTGCATATAAGTAATATAAATCAAAATATTATGATACCAATTGAAAAATATATCAATTTATGATAAAGGTATACATCGAAACATCATGATACCAATTTAGGATACTAATGGAAAATAAATAAAACATTTTTAATATACCAATTGAAAGTAAATAAAAATTTCAAGATACTAAGAGATACCAATGTGAAAATATCTTGATATAAAAAAAGTCTTGTAAAGTTTGATACCAATAGAAATGACACATTGTATGTTTTTGATACCAATTGAAAGATATATATATATAGGAAATCTTAATATCAATTGAAAGTAACAATCAATTTCAAAGTGACTTGATACCAAAAAAAATGTCTTGTAAATTTTTGATACCAATTGAAAGTAAAAATCAAATTGATTAAGGTAAGCATAACTCATACCAATATAGATACCAATTTAAAATGAACCATAATACTAATATTGAAAATGTTAGCATATACCAAAACAAAGTATTTTCATCATAAAAAATGAGAGTAAGATATCAATTGAAAATGAAATCTATTGAAAGATACCAATTTGAAAGATAAAACATGAATTTTCTCCCCTTTATGAATACCAATAAAAATCATGCATAAGCTTGTATGAGATACCAATTGAAAAATAATTGTCATTAAGAACTAAATCAAGCTTAGCATAAACATAATTTGTGCTTTAAGATGTAAAAATATAATAAGTACAATCAAATCACATATACATGTATGAAAATGTAAATACCAATATAAATTGAACTATTTGAAGTTTGAAGCATACATATATAAAAAACAAAATATGAGTATACAAAAAAAATTATCAAATACCAATTGTAAAGTATGATGAGAATCAAATGTATAACTCATAAATACCTCCATTTCATGCACATGTTAAAAAGATTTTCAAATAGGCTCACAAGGCTTGGTCGTCCATCCGTCCATCCTTCAAAGGAAGGGGTTTTCAAAAATAAGATTTGAAAATAATTTTGACAAGTTTAAAAACTCTTCCAAAATAAAGAAATACACAACTAGTTTTATGATAAACCTGAAAACTAGTATGAAATCCTTCAATTAAGGAATAAAACATGAATATTTTCTATGAAAAACATGTAAGTCACACGATCATCGACACTCAAAGTCTATAAAGCACATATATGAGACTCATGTAAACAAAAATCATGAGTAAATAAGAGTAATGTGAGTGTAAAAATCATGTAATCACAAAATCATGGGAATACGCAATAAAGCTCAATATGACATTCCTTTGTAAACATGAAAAATATGAAAATTTAATTTTCATCAAAATAATTCTAATTTCAAGGCATATGTATGTTTTGTCAAAAACTAAAGGTATATATACATATCCTAAATACAAATGAGTCCACAAAGAATTTTGCATAAAAGGCAAATGACTCAAGGGTATTCATGTGTATCCAATAGTTTTAGACAAAATTAACTATACATGAAGATAAACGTATGAAAACATGTACATAATGGGAATACTAGTTTGAAATGCATGAATCATTAAAACTAGGCTATACTAGTACATCTAATGGGTACAAATGAGCATTTAAGAACAAACATGCAATAATTAATTTGTGGCTCGCTAGTATTACAAGTATATACATAAGTTGTAATGAAGGTTACATTTAAACATGTAATCAAAACAAGAAGCATAAAATAAAATATAAACTAATATGATCATTGGACTAAATGCACATGTTTAGAGCTATCATGTACACAATAGTTAAACTATAGTGAGAACACAAAATATGGATCCATATGAACATGGGTGTATCTCAATTACTATACGTGTATGTCACAAGTCTAATTATCATGACATTTAACATAATAATCATAAAACACCAAAACATGCTAAAAATCAACAATATGAAAGCATGTAAACTAAATAAGAAGTAAGAGATAGTTATCAAAATCAAGAGGGCTCATCTCTATACCTCCAAATCATGGTGGTCCTCCCACCAAACTCTCCTTGAAAGTGATGCATCCAAAATTGTCACCGTTTAGCTCGGAACGCATTCACCTCAAGGCACCAATGCATCTCACGTCACGTGAGATCCCACACCTATATCAAATAAAATAGGAGTGTCTTTTAGTACCCATACTCTTTTGGGTCTATGGGGGTAGCACCTTTCCTCACGCAAACAAATTTAGTTGCTAAATTTGAATCATTAATTCTATCATAGCAAAATTTTGCAAGGTGGCCCTTACGTCCACAATGTGTACATGTGTACAAATGAGCATACTTAGTGTCATGTGTATGAATGTGAGAAGCATGTGTATGCCGTGTATGGTGTGCATGCATATGTGGAACTTGTTTTTTTCGAAACATAGATTCCAGCCGTGTGTGGTTCATTGCACATTGGCTTAAAGTGGAACCCAAACAATCAATATTCTTCTTTAATATGATTATATCATTTTCAATGTTAGATGAAGTGGAGCATGCAATAGGTACACTAGGTGGTGAAACATGACAAACATGTAAGTCAATATCATTTTCAAAGAAATATTTTTCTTAGAAACCAAATCTAATTCTTTTGAAATAGAGGCAATTTTGTTCTTCAAAGATTGGTTTTCTTTTATAACAAAATCAAATTTTGAAGATAGAACCTCATTATTCTTCAAAACTTCATCACAATCATTTTTATTTTTCAAAATTTTATTTTCTTTTAGGGCAAGGTTAAGTTGGGTTTTCAAAGAATCTCTTTCCTTTGAAATCTCATCTCTCTCTTGCAAAGCCATATCAAGTTTAGAAAATAACTCTTTATTTTTCTTTCATATTAAAAGTTTTATTTTTCAAGATTTGATATTTTCTAAAAGGTTTTCACAAACAATAGATAGTTCTTCATTTAAAGCATCGGCATCAACATAATCATCGCCGGAAGAACTAGCATAATCATCTGGTTAAGTTTTCGAGTTTACCTCAAGGGAGTCATTCCCTTGGACCATGTAGCAATGTTGGTGAGACTCGTCTCCACTAGATTCCTTCTCCACAATGTTTGGCGTTTGAAGCTTTGGAGATGTCAAGGTGTTCTGATTGGATGTATATTGCATACATATTGTCACATTATCATGTTAATTATTTAAATAAATCATATTAATAAGTCATATTTTTCTTTATAAAATGCAGGCCCATTGCTAAAGGATAGAAAAGAGAAACGAGCCCAAAAGCCCATCAAATTCTGATTTAATTCAGAATAAATTCGAAATCAAGAAATCAGGGCAGATCTTGGCAAATCAGAGAGGTTGAAAACCAGTTGAAATGGATCTTCTCAAATCAAGTGGTTAAAGCCAACAATCAAAAGATCGTTTCGCCAAATCTAGGAGTTGAAAGAGTGAATCCAACAAGACAAAAGGGAGCCTAAGCCCACGCCAACCGCACCTCCACCAGGATGTGGCCGCTTGGCCAGATCCTGGCCGTGGATTCACAGCCCAAGCCGCAGATTTTGTTGGTGGAGATAAGGGGAGCGTTTGCTCCCCTCATCTCCTCACTCCTTTCCCTCGGGGTTTTGCCTAAAAGGCAGGGTTTTGTACAGAAAAGAGACGGAACTTAGTTTTAATTTTCTCTTTGTTATTTAAGGTTTAGGCTCTTTGTTAGATAGTATAGAAGTTGTATCTTTGTTTTATAATTTGTAGTTTAGTTCAAATACGAGTGAGAGAGATGAATTGAGTGATTATAATCTGAAGATTGAAGTGACATCAATAAAAGGATCAAGCTTTCTCTTCTTCCACTCCAGTTCATGGGTATGTTTTTCTTAATTTACATGTATTATTTTTCATCTTTCATGAGTAGCTAATTTCATTTTCTGAGCTCACTATTGTTTCTCTCTCCGATCCCTCTTCTTTTTGAATGGTTTTTGATGAAAAGACCCAATGAATCATTTGCATGCCTAAAACTAAGCCTTCTTGTTAAAAGTGTTCTTGAAGGCACATGAGGATGGGTTTAGATTTTTTTAACTTCTACTTCTTTTAAAAATATTTCTTAAACTTGTTTTTATCTTATACTTGAACTACTTGATGATTTAACATTCAATTTAAGACGATTTCTTAAAGAAAAGAGTTAACTTTTTCAAACTATCTTATGTGCTTTGCTTAAAACTTTCTAAACTCAATCTTATGTTTTTGCCTATGACCAAGTTGAGGCATTAAGGATTTCAAGAGAAGAGCACATTGTTGAGTAGTGAGATAGTGAGCACAGATCTTCTTCGTATATTAAAAAACAATAAATCACTCTTCAAGCTTTATAAAAAATCACCTTTTCTAAAGCCTTTCCTAAATTTGCAATTTTTCTTTTAATCATCTCCCTTCTCTCCATTCTTTTTCAACTTAAAAGAAAGACACCAACTTCATTCTTTGTTACTTAATAAAAACACTGAAAAGCTTCTATCGCATTCCTCCTCGTGGACACGACCCGTTAGCCCAAAGCTACACAGTAATCTTATTTATTTGATTTTGTAATCAATTTTTGGCGTCGTTGCCGGGGAGGAAACGGTGTACTTATTTTTTAACAAGTTTGGTATCTTGTTTCAGGGACATCAAGAATCAAATTTACCACTCAAGCTTTGCAAGAGAAGACTTAGTATTCTGTGCCCCTACTCTCGAACGTAGGAAATAGAATTTCAAGAAATTATGTTGCAAAAGTTGAAATTTTTATTGGACTACTAAAACTCTTTTTTGCAGAACATATTGCTTGCAAAAATAAAGTATTTATGTTATTATTCTTATATAACTGATATTTACAATCCCTGTTTTAATTCAACAGTAATCTGAGTGATTGTTAATTGCTTAAAAAAACGTTTAGACTTACATTCTAGACATTTGTCTAATTACGTTTATTTTACAATTACTGTTGAAGATAGCTAGAGACAAGGTATGTATGCATAGCATATAGTTTAGGAGACATTCTTGGGTGATATTTGCTTTTGAATGCTACTTTTCTATAGCTTGCACACTTTGCACAATCAATTCTAAGGGCAAAACCCAAATCAAGATAAGGTGGGGAAGTCATACCTTTCTTTAACCCACAAACCATCTCCAAGCACGCACAGCCTAAGCCTAATTTAAAATCTGATAGACGTTGGCAATAGGGACATCTCGAACTCACTAGGAGATTATCCTAAAGAGGAAGGTGTTAAAATTTGACTTTTGCAAAATCAGTATCTAGGAAAAAGATTGACGGGCGAAACCACAAAGGCTGGTGGTTTGGCTTAATTAGGCCTGTCGCTTTTGCGCGGATACCTCCCACCAATCTTGCCCTGACCTGACTGATTAGCTTGTGGTCAAAGTCTGCATTATACCTCCTGTGGACAATCAGCCAGTTAAGAGTTGCGTAGGTCAAGATTACCTTAGACTAGGCTTGGTTGATTACTCTTGTTGACTATTGGTAAACTTGTTTGTGATTGTGATTGTATTTGTGTATGCAAGTGTGGTCAAGAGACCCTAATTCATCTAGGTTGAAATACATCACCACCCAAGTTTGAACCAAGACCAGATCCAGTTATGGCTCAACTGACATCTTTGCAGGATAGGTTCTATCCCATTAGAACCTTACTCCCATTTTGCATCCAACTTTCACCAGCTGGTGAATACAATTTTGAGCTCAAGCCTCAGTTCATCAACACACTCCTCAAGTTTCATGGCCTAGAGTCCGAAGATGCTTATTTCTTCATAAGAGAATTTGAGAAAGTATGTCTAATGATGAAAATCCCACACCTTGTAGATGTTACTATTAGTTAAGATTTGTCCCTTTCGCTCTTAAGGACTTAGCCAAGAAATGGCTTTACAGCTTAGCGGCCGGCTCTATCACATCTTGGGATGGTTCATCAAGGTCTTCTTGAAAAAATTCTATCCAATTCATAAGGCCGCTCTCATTAGGAAGAACATCATGCAATTCAAGTAAGAACCTAGTGAACCATTTTAGAGGTACTTTGAACGCTTTAAAGACCTCCTTCTCTAATGTTCTCATTATGGAATAGAGAAATTGAGACAATGTCAAATTCTTTATGACGGTTTAGACTATTCGACCAAGACCCTCTTAGAAAACATGTGCCAAGGAGAATTCTTACAGAAGGATGAAAATGAAGGATGAGATTTATATGAGAATCTAGCAGAAAAGACCATCCAATGGGAATCTACTAGTGAAACCTCAAGGAACGCAAACTCCATCTCTTCAAAAAGAGGTCTCCATTCTATTGAATCATCCATAGCTAATGAGGCTAAGTTAGCTAACCTAGAAAGAAGACTGAAAGATTTAGAAACTAAGGAACCAAGTCTAGTCAATCAAGTCAGACCAAACCAATTTCTAACTCCGAGCTGTACTTGCAATCAAGCCATGAATCATGTATTTGAGGAGTGTCCTGTGTTTCAGGCTCAGCAACAATATCCTGAACTGATGAATGCGGCCTTTTCAAGGCCGAACAATAATCCTTACGCACTAACATACAATCCTGGCTGGAAAAATCACCCGAATTTCTCATGGAGTCAAAATAACAATGACCACTCATGGTCAAATCATGCAAGCCACTTCTATCATTCCAATAACTCTTCCAATCATCAACCCAACTTTTTCAATTTCCATCATAATTCTCCCAACCATCCGCCTAATTTTTAAACTATCAACAAAACTTTTCAACCAAGCTTCACAATCTTCCTTCCAAAATTCTCAGTTAGAAAGGAGAATGACTGATTTTGAGAGAAATATGAAAAGATACATGAAGAACCAAGATTCTCTCATGCAAACTATACAGAGGCTAGAGGTTCAAATGAGCCAATTAACCACTCCACAGAATGAGAGACAAAAGGGTACCTTGCCTAGTTAGCCAATAACCAATCCTAGGAATTCTCAACAAGCTCATTTGGCTTAGGATCAATCATTATATCAATGTAATGTTGTTCATACATTAAGGTCAGGAAAGAAAGTTGATAATCAAGCGTCAACACTAACCAATCCCATTCAGCACAACCACAATCAAGCATCCACCTCATCTAATCCCATTCCTCCTAAATCTGACGAATCTGAAAAAGATAAATTAACCAGTCAGGTACACCAGCCTATAGTACCATTTCCTAATAGGCTAAAAAACAACAAGCATAATCCACACATGGATAAGATAATTGAGATATTTAATTAAGTGAAGATAAATGTGCCACTTCTTGATGCCATCTAATAAGTCCCATCCTATGCTAAGTTTCTTAAAACATGTGCACCAAGAAGAGAAAGACTAATTTATCCAAAAAGATCTTCTTAGCCACTAACATTAGTGAGCTACTGTCGGATTCGATCTTTGTCAAGTACAAGGATTCAGGATGTCCCACCATTGCCTGCACTATAGGACAAGCCGAGATTAGTCGTGCACTTCTTGATTTGGGAGCAAGTATCAACTTGCTTCCATTCTCAGTCTATCAACAACTCGAGTTGGGTGATCTTAGTCCAACTCGAGTCACTATCCACCTGGCTGATCATTCAGTTAAAGTTCTAAAAGTGGAAATTAATGATGTCCTTATCCGAGTCAGGGAGTTTATTTACCCCGTTGATTTCATAGTTCTATAGACACAACCTGTGTCCAATCCTAGGGCTCAAACTCCTGTTATCCTAGGGCGATGATTCCTTACTACTGTCAATGCCATCATCAATTGTAGGAATGAGTCTATGAGCTTAACCTTTGGAACATGACTAGAGAAGCCAATGTCTTCAACCTAGGAAAACAACCCGTAATGTTGAGGACCAAACATTTGAAGTCAACCTCATAGAGAACTTAACAAGTGAATACAGGGAAGAATTGGAATTAGAAACTGAGTGTGATTCAGGTTAGACTCTGATGACTTTAATCTTGATCAGATTTTTGAGTCTGCTGTGAATTGGGCCTTGAAGCCTTTTTCATCAAATATGGATCCAACTAATTTAACTCACCCCTCCAGTGACCCTTCCTCTTCCTTAGAATTGAAAGCCTTACCTGCGCATCTCAAGTACGTCTATCTAGGCGAATAAGAGAACTTTCCTGTCATCATTGCCTCCCATTTAAATAACGGGCAAGAAGAAGACCTTAAAGCAATTCTAAGAAAACATAGGGAAGCCATCTGTTGGACTATGACCGATATAAAGGGATTAAGTCCAACCATCGTTCAACATCGCATTCATCTCAATGAAGATGCCACACCTAAAAGAGACCTGCCATAGGTTAAACCCTATAATGCAAGAGGTTGTTCACGCTGAAATTGTGAAACTCTTAGATAATGGGATAGTATATCCCATTTCTGATAGCCAATGGGTCAGTCCTGTCCACGCGATTCCAAAGAAATCCGGTTTCACCGCAGTGGAAAACGAGAATAAAGAGTTGGTCCAAACTCGACTTCCCATGAAGATCCAAGTTTGCAATGACTATAGGAAACTTAATACTGTAACTCGTAACGACCATTTTTTACTTCCCTTCATTGATCGAATGCTTGAACGTTTGGCGGGCCACGAGTATTACTGTTTCTTGGACGGTTATTCAGGATACAATCAGATTCCTATTGCTCCTGAGGACAAGAAAAAAACTACATTCACATGTCTATTTGGGACATTTGCTTATCGTCGAATGCCTTTTGGCTTATGCAATGCCCCAGTAACGTTTCAACGTTGCATGTTGAGTCTTTTTTTGATATAGTAGAACAATTCTTAGAAATCTTCATGGATGATTTCTCCATCTACGGAGATTCGTTCACTCAATTTCTACCATTTAGAACTTTTCCTCCAATGTTGTACTGAGAAAAATTGACACTGAACTAGGAGAAATGTCACTTCATGGTGAAACATGAAATTGTCTTGGGTCATAAAATCTCCAAGAAAGGAATTGAAGTGGATAGAGCCAAAATTAAGGTATTGTAAAGCTTCCCATGCCCAAATGTGTGAAGGATATTAGATCCTTCTTATGACATGCTGATTTTACCGAAGATTTATCAATGATTTTAACAAGATTGCTAGGCCCTTGACTAATCTGTTAGCTAAGGACGTATCCTTCACTTTCGATGCTAAATGTATGAATTCTTGGGAGAAGCTTAAGAGAGAGCTTAATTCTGCACCAATCATATCTACACCGGATTGGACTAAGCCGTTCAAAATCATGTACGATACTTCTGATTTTGCCATAGGTGTTGTCCTAGGACAACGCATTAATAACAAGCAGCACATGATTTACTAATCTAGTAGGACTCTCAACGAGGCTCAATTGAACTACACTACGACTGAGAAGGAATTCTTGGCAGTAGTGTTGACTTAGAGAAATTCGTCCCTACCTACTAGGGTCCAAAACCACCATTTTCACTGATCATTCTGCGCTTAAGTACCTCGTGATGAAGAAGGATGCCAAGGCCTGACTCATTCATTGGATCCTCCTTCAAGAATTCGATCTCGAGATTCGAGATAAGAAAGGCGTAGAAAATGTCATTGCTGACCATCTCTCACGAATCCCTAATTCTCCATGCAACGAATTACCCATAAATGAGGATTTTCCGGATAAAAATCTCTTAGCTATCTTTAGGGAATCTTAGTTTGCTGATATAGTGAATTACTTAGTCACAAACCAAACTCCATCTCATTGGTCCAAAAATGATATATACCGGTTCTTATCCCAAGTCCGGTATTTCTTTTGGGAGGAACCGTATCCTTTTAAGTACTGTTCTGACCAAATTATTAGGAGATGCATTCCCGATGAGGAGGTTAGGAGTGTTCTAACCTTTTGTCACGAACTTGCATGCGGTGGACACTTTGGTCCCCGCAAGACTGCTTAAAAGGTGTTACAAAGTGGGTTCTATTAGCCCACTTTGTTCAAAGATGCATATGAATTTTGCAAGACATGCCCTAGATGCCAGATCGTAGGAAGGATCTCAAAACGAGATATGATGCCCCTCAACCCAATTCTAGAAATAGAACTCTTTGATGTTTGGGGCATCAACTTTATGGGTCTATTTCCTAATTCATTTGGAAACCAATACATTGCTGGCCCAAAGGCCATTAGCCCGAAGTTTTGATGATAACAAACCATATGTAGTTATGTTTTAACAAGTTTGTTTAAATGAGTTTCAGGTAAAAATCATAGGTTGATTGATAGCTCCAACACAAGACTCACACATTTGGAAGCCGCGAAGATTTGGATCCCAGAGCCCAGCACCAAAAGAAGAGCTTCAGGATCAAACAAGTTGAGAAGGCTACTACAAGATTTGTATTTTACATTTTCCATTTTAGTTAGGATTTTTAGTCTATTTTGTCAAAAACCGAGATGATAGAGGTTGATAACTTGGGATTATCACACACACACATTTGATATTGCTTCATGCTTTCAAACAAAATTTTATTACAAAATTTCTTATCAAGTTTCAGAAAAACAAAGTTTGGAAAATTCGATTTTGGAAAAATAAGTTTTTGAAAAAACGGTTTTTGTTTAGAAAAAGAACTTTTATCAAAATAAAGTTCAAATCATTTTGGTGTTGATCTATGATCACACCCTGGTCTTTATAAACCCTAGAACTCTATTTTGTATATACCCATCTAAAGAATTTTTATCGGAAAAATTTACACTTCAAAAAGTTTTCAAAAACCTGACTTTTGGCCTAGTCCGGTCAACCGCACGGTCGACCGCTGGCAGAGCAAAACTGCTCTGTCGGTCGACCGAGCGGTCGACCGACATGCACCACTGTGCATGTGTGCACATCGGTCGACCGACCGGTCGACCGAGAACAAGAGCAGTGCTCTTTGTTTTTCCCAGTCGACCGTCACGGTTGACCGACAGAGTATATAACTCTCTGTTTGGGTTTCACGGTCGACCGCTTTCCCAACGGTCGGAAATCTGACCGTTGGTGGTCGATCGGCCCGGTCGACCGGCAGTAGAAAACTCTGCTGACTAGGCTGTAACGGCTATTTTCTGATTTGATTTTTGTTGGGATCTCCCCCAACGAATCTCTTGGCCTTTTTAACCCAGTTTTCATCCCCTATAAATAGAGGGAGTGTTCTACAACTAAAATATAAGATTTACAAGATTAAGATCAAAAGTTTTCAAAAGTTTAGCCTTTTAGCAAAAAGTTTTCATTGAGCCAAATTTCCAATCCGTTTAGCTTGAAGCCTTCCTCTACTTCTCTTCTAGATTTGTGCACTACACAATCCCAAAAGTTCATTTCCTCATCTTGGTTGTAGAGTTGTGCAAGTGAGCCATTGTTTGTAGTTAAGTATTGATCACTGTTTTCTTCATATTGAGAAGTTGTAGAGGTTGCGGCCTCAGGCGAGCTAGTGAGCTCCTATTTGGTGTTGCGGCACCGTGAGAGAGGACAAGTATGTCCAAAGAGTTCTAGTAAGAACTTGTATTGACGATCCGGTGGGATCAAGCATAGTGGAAATGCTTCATCGTGTTGAAAGTGGGGACGTAGAGCAGTGGCTCGAACTTCGAAACATATTCTCGTGTTTGCAATTGTCAACTTATCTCTAAACTCTCTCTCTCCTTTACTTGCACTATTATTTGTTTACTTTCTTGCAAGTCTTATTATTGTTGTTGTTTATTGTTAATTAGTTTTTAATCCGCATTATTTGCCACTTAGTATAGCCTTCACCTATTCACCCCCCTTCTAGGTAATTTCAATTGGTATCAGAGCCTAACCCTAGCAAATTGGTTTAACCACCTTAGGGAGATCCTCACTATTGGCTATATCTATTTATTGCTTTTATTATTTATTGTGCATTATACTTGTATTCATGCCATCTATTGACTTTTCTAGCATCAAGTCCCCACCCAAATTTGATGGGTTGAACTTCCCCATTTGGAAGGTCAAAATGAACCTATTCCTAAAATCACCAAGTTTATCATCAAAGAATTTATTGAACCTCTCACTGATGAGAAAATATGGTCCGAAGAAACTTCTAAGGACTATGAGGCCAATGCTAGAGCCCAATATGCACTCACTCAAGCATTAAATGAAGATGATCTTTCTCGCATCATAAATTGCAAATCTGTTTATGAAGTTTGGAATGTTCTTATTGTTACTCATGAGGGGACGTCGCATGTCAAGAGATCTAAAATTGACTTGCTCCGTTCTCAATATCAGAATTTCTATATGCTTGATAATGAAGGCATAGATGATATTTGTTGGCCCAAAGGCCTTCCACTCTAGTTTTGATGATGACAAACTCATGTAGTTATGTGTACTAATAATCTTGTGATTTTAGTTTCAGATCATTAATCAAGTTATTAGTAGGTGATTAGCTTCAACAAGAAGATTTGGAAGCTTTCGCATGTTGATTCAAGAGCCCGAGCGTCAAAGATCATATATAGCACTTGCTCGTTGGATCAAAGAGTTTTGAATCGAGTCGGCTTGGAGATTGCGCTCTACAAGAAGACATCGGTACCATAGTTTAGTTTTGTGTTTAGATATAAATTGTAAAGATTAGAATAGTATGATATGCTCAAGTTCACAACACACACGTTTCATGTTTTGAATATTGGTTTTCGATTTTCCGCTTTTAGTTTAACCGATCTTGGTTTCATGAATAGATAGATCAAAACAAGTTTACTTGGTTTAATGTATATTAGATTTGTTCTATATACATGCATGCTTAACTTTCTAGACAAACTTAGTTTAATAGTCTATTTCATGTGTTTTATGTTTTTGTATTTTTGACAAAACATATTTTGGAATTAATGACAAAAACATGGATATATATATGTTTCATGTATATAGGATTATATCCATATACATCATGCCTAAATGTTGTTTAATATCATGTTTTTGTATTTGGATGAGTTTTGGACAAAATGTATTTTCTATTCAAAAATCCAAGTTTTAGAAAATACAGATTTTGGTTTTTGGTGAAAATAATAAGACACAAAAATGTTTTAAAATGTTTGTTATTTGTGATGAAATTTCTATCACATGTTTATATTTCAATATAAAATGTCAAAACAATTTTGTGTAATTTTCACAAGTTTTTATGGATATATTAGATTAATTTTTACCCAATTTTTCTGACCCAGAACTGGCTGACAGGCCAGGTCGGTCGACCGCACGGTCGACCGTACCAAGGGCCGGTCGACCGTGCGGTCGACCGATGTGCACAGAACTGTGCACGTCTGACAGCCCAGTGGGCCGGTCGACTGGGCGGTCGACCGGAACTGAGAGCAGTGCTCTCTTTATTTCGGTCGACCGGGCGGTCGACCGGTAGTTGCCAACGGTCAAAATCCGACCATTGGACGGTCGACCGACCGGTCGACCGGTAGGGCATTTTTGGCAGGATCTGCTGCCAACGGCTATATTTTTCTGGGGGCTATAAATACCACATTAATGGCCAATTTTCCAAAAAGATTTTTTGGTGCGAATTTTTCCTGACTCTCTAGTGTTTTCACAGCAATCAAAAGAAGTTTTTGGGCTTTAATTGAACAATCTATTTGTGTTTTTGCTAGGATTTGGAAAATCAAGAAAGGGTTTTTGGGAAAAGATTTTGAATCAATTTCTTCATCTTGGTTTCTAGCTTTTTCCCAAAGATTTTCTTCGAGTTTTTGATTTCCATTCCTTTGGTTTTCTCCACACTTAAGCTACATCTACTATCTCATTCTATAGGATCTTTGTGTGGAAAGAAATTGTTTGTGGTTGTTGTTTAGACCACCAAGTTATAAACCCTTCATTTGCTTGGCTTTGTGCCTTTCCCTCGTTGTGTTGAGGAGGTTGTGCATTTGGGTTGTATCCCTCAAGTTGTGAGGTAATCCTTGTGTTAATCCCTCAAGTTGTGAGGTGATTGTTTGTTGGCTTGGAGTTGTACCTCAAGGAGGAGGTTGTGTTTGTAAGGAGAGGAGTTGGGTACTCCTTGTAATTGTTATTGCCCCAAACCCTCGGTGGAGGTTCCCTTTGTGGGAGTCCTTTGTGGACAAGCTAGTGGACTTAAAATCCTTCTGGGTGAAGGCGGGGATGTAGAGCTAGGTGCTCGAACCTCGAAACATATCTTGTTGTTTGCGCTTCATCCCTTGGCTCTCTCTATATTGTGCCTTGCATAAATTCATATTGTTCATTCATAATTATTTGCTTGGCCTGTTTGAGTGTGCATCACTTGTTAATTGCAATTAGTTTTTAAATTCGCATTAAGTTCATTAGATTAGCATAATCACCTATTAATCCCCCTCTAGGTGATTTTCAATTGGTATCAGAGCCTCCGCTCCTGATATTTAGGTTTAACAATCTAGGAGTGAGATCTTGGTTTGCTAATGTTCATTTGCATTTTTCATTTGCACACATTTAGTTTGCACTCATGGATAGCCCTCCTATGTTTGACTTTTTTAGACTTGATGTTTGGAAGGCCAATATGAGTAGTCATTTGAAAAACCTAGGACATCGAGTTTATCAAGCCACTACTAATGAATCCTACCCAAATCATAGCAAGCATAAAAAGGCAAATGCATTAGCACTTAAAACATTTAGAGCATCTCTTAATGAAGATCTTTTATCGGTATTTGATCATTATGATTCGGCTTTTGCAGTTTGGAGCATATTGACTTCTCCCGAGCTACCAAGGATCATCAACAAGTTGAGAAGATCTAGGAGAGACATGTCCGACGAGCATTGCCTCATGGTCCAAGGGAAAGACTCCCTTGAGATACAATCAGATTCTCAACTAGATGATTGCTCTAGTTCCTATTGCGATGGTTGTTTAGAAGCTCAAACCTTAAATATGGAGCTTGTCACAAAGCTTGAAAATTTTTTGGAAAACATAATCTTTTGAAAAAGGATCATTTTGATTTAAAAGAAGAAATGAAGGATTTGTGCTCAACTTTTGAATCGATTTTGCAAGAGAAGGAAGAGATTACTAGTGAACGTGACTCACTAAGATCTCAACTAGACCTTGCCCTAAAAGAGATTGATGTTTTAAAAAGCAAAAATGATTGTGATGATGTTGTGAAAAACAAAGAGGTTTTATCTTCAAAATTGGATTTTGTTTTAAAAGATAACCTTGCTTTGAAAAATGAAATTGATTTCATTACAAAAGAATTGGATTTAGTTTTAAAGAAAAATGAATCTTTGAAAATTGATATTGATTCTCATGTGTGCCATACTAGTATAGCTTCTTCTTCTTGCACATCTTTTGCATGCTCCACTTTATCTTCTACTATTGAAAATGATATAAATATTTTGAAGAAAAGTGTTGAATGTTTGGGCTCCACCTTGAGCCAATGTACTTTGAATCATACACGCTTGGAAACCTTGGTTCGCAAGAAACAAGATCCATCTTTACATGTACACCCATCACGGCATACACATGCTCATCACGGACACAACCATAACATGTATGCTCATGTGTACACATGTACACATGGTGGTCGAAAAGGCCACCTTGCTAGATTTTGCTATGATCGTTTACATATTGAAAATTTAGCAAATAATCTTGTTTGGGTTAGGATAGATACTAACCCCTATGGACCCAAAAGAAAATGGGTACCAAAGACCACCCCTAAAATATTTGATGTAGGTGTGGGCTCTCGCATCACGTGAGAGTAGCGGTGCCTTGAAGTGGATGCGTTCCGTGCTTAAAAGAAAATAAATTTGGATGCATCACTTTCAAGGGAAGTTTGGTGGAGGAGGACCACCATTGGTTTGGAGAACTAGAGAGGTGCCTTCATCAGTTTTGGTATCGATCTCTAACTCCCGTTTTTATTTACATGCTTTCACATCATTGATTTATAGCATATCATGTTTTAAAGCTCATTATGATTGTGTCATGTGATTTAGATTAGTGATATACATATTTAGTTATTTGAGACACCCATGGACCTATCTTCGTGTTCTCACTTTGTTTTTAAACTAATATGTATGTCCTAGATCTAATACACATGCATATACATAATGATCATGTGGATGTTTATGATTTTTGTTTTGTTGAATCATGTTTTGTTTAGTATGTTGAATGCCATGTTTATTAGACCTTTGACATACATGTATAGCTTTTGAGATCACCCATGTTTAGATGGACCCATTTGTTGTGTCCTCACCATTTGTTTAGCTATTATGTATTTCATGATTCTAATAGCATGTGGATTTTCTTCATGATCATTTTTATGTCTATCATGTTGATTTATGTGTCGTTTTATACTTCATGATTTAAATATATGTTTAGATGTTAGTTTTCATGAAAACTAGAATTTATACTTGTACAGAGAATGGGCCACAAGTAAATCTTTTTATGTTTGTGCTTGAATGCTTATTTGTACCCATTAAATGTGCTAGTATAGTCTAGTTTTGATGATTCATGCATTCTAACTTGTATTCCTCATCTTGAATATGTTTCTATGATCATGTGTTTTAACTTCATGTATATGTCTATCTTGTCCAAACTATTGATTATACATGTACATCCTTGAGCCACGCGCCTACATGCTTATACTTTTGTGGACTCATTATGTTTAGGATATGTATGTATACTTTAGTTTGTATATGACATACATATACCTTGAAGTTTAAATCGTTTTGATGATTTTCATGTTTTTAGGTAATCTCAATTGGTAATGAAAATCTAGTTTTTCATGTTTTCATGTTTTTAAGGAATTTCATATGAGCTTAATTAAATATTTTCATGTTGATATGTGTCACATTATACTTGTACACTCACTTTATTAGTTTACTCATGATTTATTTTCATGAGACTATGATATGGGCTTTATGGATTTTGAGTGTTTAGTGATCATGTAAATTACATGTGTTTCATGAAAAGCAATTTTGTTTTATTCCTTACTTGAAGGATTTCGTACTAGTTAACAAGATTTCCCATTTAACTAGTTCGTATTCTTCTTATGGTAGAGATTTTCAAACGTACTCTATTTTCAAACCTATTTTTGAAAACCCCTACCTTCCATGGGTGGTTGGATGGGAGACCATGCCTCATGTATGCTTTATATTGAAAATCATTTTAAACTTGAACATGGTTGATTGAGGCTAAACCTGCACAAAAAATACGAGATTATAGAACTTAAAAAGAGAATGTGCAAGTGCTCAATTCTTCCGCTATAGTAAGTGGCTAATGCGGGTCGTGATCCACAAGGAGGGTTTGCGATGGAAGCGTTTACAGTTTTATTTAAATCATTATCAAAACTAAGCGAAGAATCTTCTCTGTTTTAAAGTTAAGAAAAAGAAAAAGAATTATGTTATGTTAGAAGAGAATGAAAGATGAAGAAGGTGGGAAATCAGAAAACAATAAAAGCGACTATGTACAATGAAGTGGAGAAGAAAGAGTTGGAGGAGATGGTTGGTGATCTATACTAAAGAAGTAAAAGAAAAGAAAGAAAGAAAAGTGTAGAAATACTTACCTAGGTTGGTGATGACTTACTTGGAAACCTGTGCAATTTCTACCTTTTTGCTTCGGAGGCGTTCAACGTATAGATCATAAACTCGAGCTCGGTCCCCGTGCACATTATATCGTCAAGCATAAGAAGAACGAAGTGATGCGAGCTTGGAAGAGGAGAACGTCTTCATGAACTATCGCTGGCTCTCACGTAGCATCGGTGTACTTGCTTTAGAGTTCACTTGTAGACTCAACACATACAACCAAGGTGAAGTAGAAAAGGAAAACGAAAAGCAAAACAAATGTAAAGGAAAGTAAAGAAACGAACACAAAGAAAAGTTTACCTTTATTGCTTACTGAGACAATGAAAGAAAGGAGGAGGAGTACATCGGTGTCACTCTCAACATCAGCCTCTCTCTCTTACTTACATGAATCATCTTCTAACCTAAGCCTACATACAAGTTACATAAAAAAGAAAAACCTAAACCTAGAAATGAAAAGCTTGGCTAAGTCCTATCTCTGCATTGGCCTCCATTTTCAGTGCAGCAAATGCCTTTTTATAGGCAAAAACCCTAACAACCAAGATCCCGGGGAGATCGGGGGAGCAAACGCTCCCCGTAACTCCCCAAGATTGCCGCGGAAAAGCGGCAAAAGCCGCGTTTCCGCGGCAAGGGTGTGGCCAGGTGGCCACACCCTGTTGGTGGGTCTCCCCGGTTTGAAGTGGGGCTCGTATCTCCTGCTGGTTTTCTTGTTGCTTCTTCAGCCGCTGACTGAATCGACTTTTGATTTTCTAGCTTCGATTCCTCGATTCAAGGAGAGTTTTTCTCAACCCCTTGATATGCCAAGATATAGCCCAGATTTCTTCACTTCGAATTTATTCTGAATTAATTCAGAATAAAGTGGGCTTTTGGGCTTGTTCTTCTTTTATTCCTTTGAGTATTTGGGCCTACATTTAGCAAAGAAAAAAGACACTTATTAATATCATTTATTAGCAAACAAGTGTGGTAAAGTGACAACATAAATGCAATGTATGTGACAAATCACACCCCCACACTTATCTTTTGCTCGCCCTCGAGCAAAACATTAGACTAACTCGAATCAATTATTAGACCACTTTCGCAGGTCACGCGATTGCACTGAGCATGTGCAACAAGCCGTTAAACCTCTAGGTTCCCCCTAGAGGACGAGTTTTGTCTCGTGAGGGTTTTCAGCGGATTGCACCCACAAAATCCATAAAGAAAGGGAAATAAAGAGTTAGTATTTTCGAAAAGCATTTTGAAAGAGAAAAATATTTGAAATATGATTGTAAGATCTAAGCAATCTATAAGTTATAGGAAACCCGAATTTTTCATTCCTAAACTTAGTCTCTATTCAAAAATTTGTTATCAATCAAAGTAAGGAGTCAAATTGTACTTCTCATCTAGTCTATTACTTTACCCTAAGTCATATGCACCTTGTGACTGTGAAAATTTGACTAAGGGTTCATTAACTCTAACTCTTATGCCTTATTTATTTATATATATACTTTTTTTTTTTGTGGTATTATTCCTTAGTTCTATTAGGCTTTCTAATCTGCCCATGTAACGAGCCTCTAATCGATGACTCCCAAACCAAACGGTCTTAGGGCACCAGGTGAGAAGACACCCCTAGGACTTAAGGACTCGAGCAAACAAGGCCACAAAACTAAGGACTTTATTATATGAATCCCTTTTAGGCGTGAATACTTATGCTTTATTAGGCACAAATACCCAGCTTAATCAGAGGATCTAATCATCTTTCGCATAAATACTAAGGCTTGCTTAGGCCAAAGCACCTAGCTAATCAATAATTAGATTTATTCATCAATTTTTTTTTTTCGAATTTATCTAATTATCTTTCGCATAAATACTAAGGCTTGCTTAGGCCAAAGCACCTAGCTAATCAATAATTAGATTTGTTTATTTTTCTTTTTTTTTTTCTCTTTTTTTTTTTATAAGGCATAAGAATCTTTGTTTTTGAACCCTAAGTATGTAAGTGTATGAAGTGTGCATATTTCATCAAGGTAAAGATCAAGACCAAATTACTTTGACAAATTATCTTCCTAACTCTATAAATCAAACAAATAATCTTATTTTGACCAAGTATAAGAAATCCTAATTTGGATTTTCCTATTCCTTAAAATTAACTTAATTTCTTACAAAAATAAGTCAAAATATTGTTTCTATTTTTCAAAAAGTTTTTTAAAAGTAAAGAAAAATGTCAATTTTTTTTATTTATTATTATTATTATTTTTTTTTTAAAAAAAAGAAAAGTTATGTTAGACCCTCCCCCACACCTATCTCATGCATTGTCCTCAATGTATGAATTAATGCATAGATGCATGAAAAAGAAGAAAGGGAAGGAAAAGGTTACCTTAAGGTGGTGGTTCCGGTGGTGGTCGGATTGGTCCACGAAACGTGGCCCAATCAACTTTTCTTGGGTCTCGGAGGAACCCACCAGCACTATCTTTAATATGACCCACTAAAAAGATAAATCCATTAAGTATTTTTATTAAATATTTGACCCCATCTGATTTCCATATTCCATAACTAATTTCGGAGTCAAATTTGTCAACCACCTCGTCCCAGAATGGAGTATGAAATGATAGAACTGTTGACTTGGACTCAGGAAGGACAGGAACTAATACCGACTCGGGAAGGTGACTTAAGTCAAGTAAAGGTTCAGGAGTCGAAACTGGTTCAAGAAGCGGGTCCAAGTCAAGAAGTTGAAACTCTAGTCCACATGTATTTTCTAACAATGGAATGTGACCTAATATGGGTGATTCCAGTTCAGGAATGATAGGTGGAGGAATCAAAACTGACTCTAAAATATTACTCAAGTTTGGTAACAAAACGGGAGTCAAGATTGATTCAGAAAGTTGAACTGGATCACAAATTTGAGAATCTAGGTCACATATCTCATTGAGTTCAATATCAAAAAATGGAGAACTTGCCAATTTATCCATGGGATTTTCAAAATTGTAAAGTTGGTCAAGTTCAACATGATCCTCAAAGATGGGTGATGCAATTTCTTTATGAATTGGTACAGGATCCAATGTTGACTCCGGGAAAAGATTGAAGTCAGGTGAAGCTACCGGAGTCATAATCGAATCAGGAAATAGAATTGAATCACTAAGTTGGGGTTCAGGATCATAATCATTTTCAAGTTCTATTTCAGAAAAAGAAAAACTAGCCAAACTATCAATATCATTTGGAGTTTGGGTAAGTTCACATGGTTGTTCTGAAATAGAATCTTGATTTCCAAAACTACATGACTCTTCGGCTCTAACAGAATGGTAAGTGACATCAGGACGGTGGGAACGTAGAGATTCGACCATCATATCTATGTCACGATTTCTAGCATTTTGAGCATGAGTCATGGCTTCTAGCATCTTTTCATAGTTGATGGGTTCATTGTCTTGTTGAAAAGATGAAGAGTTATTTTGGAAGTGGTATTGAAATTGTGAGTCCATCAGATTTTGTGATTGTTGTTTGGACTCACGCATACTCCGTTCCAAAATTGATGGTTTTCTATTTTGGACGGGTGGAACTGAGTATGAATCTTGAACATAATGTGGACTGGGTGGAGAAGGAGGACAAGGTGGTTGGAAATTATGCTCGGGGGAGGTGAATCCCCACTGACTCGGTAAAGAGTTGAAGTCATTATGGAAATTATAGTTATTAGATGGGGGGTATGGGTCATATTGATTCGGATAAGACCAATCCGGCACACTAGGTTGGTCAAAGTTATGATATGCCGGGTTGGTAATATCTGAAAATGAAGTCGGTGTGTAATATGGATTATTATTGTAGTTGAAAAAATTGTTATTATAGTCCATATCACACAATAGAATACAAACAAAGAAAAACAAACAAATAAACAAACAAAAAAGAGAAAAAAAAATCTAGCCTAAGTTAGGGTAGACTTAGGACCTAGACGACTCCTAACTGGTTAGACTTTCCACGGGAGGTCTAATGTAGACTTTAACCACAAGCTAATCAGCCAGGTCAGGGCAAGGTTGGTGGGAGGTTTTCCGTCAAAGACGTTCCTTAATTAAATAACCACCAACCTTCGGGCTTTCGGCCCTCAATCCCTTTCCTAGACACTGATTTTGCAGGAGTTAGATTCCAACATTTTTCCCCCTTAGGATAATCTCCTAATTGAGTCCGAGATGTCCCTAGGGCCAACGTCTACTCAATTTTAGTTAGGCTTGGGTTAGTGAGTGCTTGGAATGTGATTTTTGGGCTAAGGAAGGGTGATTAAATCCCCACCTTATCTTGTTATGGGTTAGTGCCCTTAAGATGATTTTGTGCAAGGTGTGCAAGATAAAGAAAGTAACATTCAAAAGCAAATATCACCCAAGAATGTTTCCTATGCTATATGCTATGCTTACATACCTTGTCTCCAGCACTCTTCAACAGTAAAAAAAAATAAATGAATTGAAAAGAACGCGTGCCTAAAATGCAAACGTCTAATCAATTTTTAACTTTTGCAACAAACTTTTTACTGTTGATTATTAGCAGGTTTTGTGATGGCATATAAGAAATAAATAATTGCAGAAAACTATAATTTGCAAAGCTAGCAGCCCTGCAAAAATCTGTTAGTAGTCAACTCGTCCTTGCCGCGGATCCGCGGCTTTTGCCGTGGAAATGCGGCAATTCAGAGGGCCCTTGGTCTCTGCTTTCTATAGCAAAGGCCCAAGGCCACTTATATGTTACTGCAACCTTAAATTTTAGCTTTGCTTGCCCTGAACCTGCAACAGAGAAGAAAATTCGTTTAGTTCTAAAAAAAATTCAGATTTCAAAAAAAAAATTCAGATTTCAATAAAAAACATGTTACCCTCCCCGGCAACGGCGCCAAAATTTGATTGAGGCTAAACCTGCACAAAAAATACGAGATTATAGAACTTAAAAAGAGAATGTGCAAGTGCTCAATTCTTCCGCTATAGCAAGTGGCTAATGCGGGTCGTGATCCACAAGGAGGGTTTGCGATGGAAGCGTTTACAGTTTTATTGAAATCGTTATCAAAACTAAGCGAAGAATCTTCTCTGTTTTTAAAGTTAAGAAAAAGAAAAAGAATTATGTTATGTTAGAAGAGAATGAAAGATGAAGAAGGTGGGAAATCAGAAAACAATAAAAGCGACTATGTACAATGAAGTGGAGAAGAAAGAGTTGGAGGAGATGGTTGGTGATCTATACTAAAGAAGTAAAAGAAAAGAAAGAAAGAAAAGTGTAGAAATACTTACCTAGGTTGGTGATGACTTACTTGGAAACCTGTGCAATTTCTACCTTTTTGCTTCGGAGGCGTTCAACGTATAGATCATAAACTCGAGCTCGGTCCCCGTGCACATTATATCGTCAAGCATAAGAAGAACGAAGTGATGCGAGCTTGGAAGAGGAGAACGTCTTCATGAACTATCGCTGGCTCTCACGTAGCATCGGTGTACTTGCTTTAGAGTTCACTTGTAGACTCAACACATACAACCAAGGTGAAGTAGAAAAGGAAAACGAAAAGCAAAACAAATGTAAAGGAAAGTAAAGAAACGAACACAAAGAAAAGTTTACCTTTATTGCTTACTGAGACAATGAAAGAAAGGAGGAGGAGTACATCGGTGTCACTCTCAACGTCAGCCTCTCTCTCTTACTTACATGAATCATCTTCTAACCTAAGCCTACATACAAGTTACATAAAAAAGAAAAACCTAAACCTAGAAATGAAAAGCTTGGCTAAGTCCTATCTCTGCATTGGCCTCCATTTTCAGTGCAGCAAATGCCTTTTTATAGGCAAAAACCCTAACAACCAAGATCCCGGGGAGATCGGGGGAGCAAACGCTCCCCGTAACTCCCCAGATTGCCGCGGAAACGCGGCAAAAGCCGCGTTTCCGCGGCAAGGGTGTGGCCAGGTGGCCACACCCTGTTGGTGGGTCTCCCCGGTTTGAAGTGGGGCTCGTATCTCCTGCTGGTTTTCTTGTTGCTTCTTCAACCGCTGACTGAATCGACTTTTGATTTTCTAGCTTCGATTCCTCGATTCAAGGAGAGTTTTTCTCAACCCCTTGATATGCCAAGATATAGCCCAGATTTCTTCACTTCGAATTTATTCTGAATTAATTCAGAATAAAGTGGGCTTTTGGGCTTGTTCTTCTTTTATTCCTTTGAGTATTTGGGCCTACATTTAGCAAAGAAAAAAGACACTTATTAATATCATTTATTAGCAAACAAGTGTGGTAAAGTGACAACATAAATGCAATGTATGTGACAAATCAATGGTTGGGTGGTAGTTATATGAGATATACACTTGATATTATTGTTGTTTCAATTGGTACATTGAATTCTTTCAATTGGTATCAATCTTGACATTTCTTGTATACTCATATATGTTTGTATGTATGTATGCTTTCACTTCAAAGAGTATCAATTTCAATTGGTATCTAATTTTCATACATATATATATATGTTTTATTTATGCTTATTATATTCATATATCTTAGAGCACAAATTTTGATCATGATAAAGCTTGTTTTATAATGACTCTCTTGTTTCAATTGACTAGTTTTCAATTGGTATCCATGTACAAGCTTTGCATGTTTTATTCGGTAATTCATAAAGAGGGAGAAAAATTGTATTTCATCTTTTAATTGGTATTTGATTTCCACTCCCATACTTTATGATTGAAAATTTCAATTTAGTATCATATGTTCAAAATGAAAAATATTTACAATTGGTATCAAAATCCTTGTTTAGAAATTCAAAATTTGTTATGTTTAATTTCAATTGGTATCAAGATTGTTTTCTTATAATTGGTATAAATGTTTTTATGTTTACCTTAAATTGGTATCAAAATGCTACTTTGACATATTTTTACTTGATATCTTAATTGATTGTTACTCCTATTTGGTTTTGTCTTTGTTTTAGACAAAGGGAGAGAACATTGTCTTTATTAGCCCTTTTGTTGATTCATGTTTTCGAACAAAAAGGGGGAGAAAAATTTATTGATTTGGTTTTACTTTTACCCCTTATTGATGAGTGTTTCTTTGTATTAAAAAGGGGGAGAAGATTTCGTTTTGTTTTGGTTTTTACCCCTTTATTGATGATTGACAAAAAGGGGGAGAATTATTTGAGAAGTTTTATATATGCATGCTTGTGTTTTGCATATATTAAGTTTAATTTAGTTTAATTTTAATTGGTATCTAGAGCATGTTTTGTTTTTGAACATTTCATTGGTATCTAGAGCCTTTTATTGTTTATGCATAAACATGCATTTATGTTTTAAGAGCCTTCATTGCATATTCATTATTCTTATTTTTTTATGCGTGAGTTAAGGGGGAGCTTCTTTAAAGCTTAACTTTGATCCATGCATATATAACTCCATGAGTTTTGTCATCATCAAAAAGGGGGAGATTGTTGGCCCAGAGGCCTTCCACTCTAGTTTTGATGATGACAAACTCATGTAGTTATGTGTACTAATAATCTTGTGATTTTAGTTTCAGATCATTAATCAAGTTATTAGTAGGTGATTAGCTTCATCAAGAAGATTTGGAAGCTTTCACATGTTGATTCAAGAGCCCGAGCGTCAAAGATCATATATAGCACTTGCTCGTTGGATCAAAGAGTTTTGGATCGAGTCGGCTTGGAGATTGCGCTCTACAAGAAGACATCGGTACCATAATTTAGTTTTGTGTTTAGATCCAAATTGTAAAGATTAGAATAGTATGATATGCTCAAGTTCACAACACACACGTTTCATGTTATGAATATTGGTTTTCGGTTTTTCCTCTTTTGGTTTAACCGATCTTGGTTTCATGAATAGATAGATCAAAACAAGTTTACTTGGTTTAATGTATATTAGATTTGTTCTATATACATGCATGCTTAACTTTCTAGACAAACTTAGTTTAATAGTCTATTTCATGTGTTTTATATTTTTGTATTTTTGACAAAACATATTTTGGAATTAATGACAAAAACATGGATATATATATATTGTTGGCCCAAGAGGTTACACTCTCCAATTGTTTTATGTTTTGATGATGACAAACCAAATATGAGCTATTTGGTACTAATAAGTTTGTTAAGATAAGTTTCAGGTTTGTACCATATTTAGAGACCATTCGCTTAGCTATTGCAAGAACTTCTAAGTTCCATAAAGCAAGGAAGGCATATTGCACATCAAGGAAGGATTATAGAAGAGAAGGCACTAGCAAGGCATTGGATGGCTCAAAGACTTGAAGATAGCTCAAGAAGTCTTCATGTAATTTGTTTTTCAGTTTATAGTATGTTAAAGAATTGTTGATAGGTTTGAAGCTCTATCACACACGCTTTTGCGCACATGCTCATTCCAAAATAATTTCTCATAAATTATACAAAAATATTTTGCATATAAGTTTTTGCCTACAGATACATCTTTATATTTTATACTATTTCCTGTTCAAAAGTATTTTTGTTAAAATCAAAATCCTCTTTGTTTTCTTTCTTAAAAATGATTTTTGACCTGATCCGGTCGACCGGGACAGTCGACCGAGTCTGTGTCAGTCTGGTCCGGTCGACCGGACCAGTCGACCACAGTTCTGGCAGAGGCACGTATCAGTGTGCATGTCTGCCAGTCGACCGGGGCGGTCGACCGAGACATTGTTTTTGCTCACAGGTTTTCTCAGTCGACCGGGTCGGTCGACCGCTGGCCTATAACGGTCAAATTTTTGATCTACCGGTCGACCGGCCCAGTCGACCGATCTGACCGTTTGAACAGTAACGGGCAGATTTTTAAGAGCTGTTTATTTTTGTCTTTTGTGTTTAAAAATTCGTTTAAGGATATATTTTGATCTAATTACCTCCTAAACATCAGTAATTATGTTTTATCCCTAAACCCTAGCCCTCTCCTATAAATAGGGGTGTTTGGGGAGAGATTTGTTACAACATTTATTGCTAGAAAATTCAAAAGTTTAAGGCTTTCAAAAAGAGACTTGTTTCTTGGTTTTTGTGCTGAATTTCTCACTGATTTTCTGAAGGGTTTTTCAAATACTCTCTGATTTAATTCTCTTTTCTCCTTACACACAAGAGCTTCATTCCTACTCAATATTCTCTAAGGACCTTTGTAAGGGAAGAGATATTTGAAAGAGAGAGTTTGTGGTCTTTTGACTACCAAGGAAATTACTTGTTCTTGAGATTGTAGGAGTTGGGTACTCCATTGTATTTGAGATCTTTGTGATAGTGGAAGTGGTCGGAATCCTTCTGGGGAAGGCGGGGAGTAGAGCTGGGTGCTCGAACCTCGATAACATATCCTTGTGTTTGCGATTGGTTTATATTCTTGCAATTCTTACTCTACTTTGCTTGCACTTATTACTTGCTCATCATACTTACTTGCTTGCATTAATCTTGTGACTCTTGCTTGGTGATAGTTGTAGCTTTAATTTTTAAATTGCCCTTTGATTAGCATTATCACCTATTCACCCCCCCTCTAGGTGATTTTCAATTGGTATCAGAGCTTGGACTCTAGGTTTGGCTTAACATCCATAGAGAGATCCTTAATATTTGCTAATCAACATTCATTCATTCATTCATTCATCACTAGTAAACATGGCCGATAACATCAAAACCCCTCCTAAATTTGATGGACTTAATTTCCCAATTTGGAAGGTTAGGATGACTATATTTTTGCAATCTTTGGGTAGCTTAGTGGCCAAGTCCTTGACTAAACCCTATGTAGCACCCGATAGTGATGAGAGCACTTGGACCGACTTCAACTTTAGAGAATATGAGGCTAACTCCAAAGCCCAAAACTCCCTATTAACCGCCTTGAATGAGGATGACCTTACACGGGTAATTCATTGCCAATCCGCCTATGAGATTTGGCAACATTTATTGGTCACACACGAAGGGACTTCACAAGTCAAGAGAGCTAAAATAGATCTCTTGAGGTCCCAATATGAGTCATTCAAAATGCTTGATGAAGAATCTATTGATAATATGATTACTCGTTTCACTAAAATCACTAATGGTCTTTCTTCATTAGGTGATGACATCTCCAACGATCAAAAGGTGCGGAAAGTGATTCGGGCGCTTCCTTCTTCATGGGAGATTAAGGCCACCACCTTAAAGGAGTTGAACGACAAGGACGAGATGGACATCATTAGTCTCATTGGGAACCTAAAGACCCATGAGATGGAGAAGAAGGCAAGAGAAGAGGCCACTACTTCAAAGAAGAAATCCATATCCTTCAAGACTTCATCCACCAATGATGACGATGAAGATGACGAAGAAGAAGATGAGGAGCTTACTCTACTTGTTCGCAACGTCAAGAGGATGTACCGGAAGAACAAGCTCAACTTCCGGAGAAAATTTGAAGGCAAAGAGGAGCGGAGGATCATATGCTACAATTGCCGCAAACTCGGACATATCATGGCGGATTGTCCGGAGTTCAAAAAGAAAATGACTTCCTCCTTCAAGCCAAAGAAGCCGGAGGAAAGAAAGCTTACAAAGCTACGTGGGATTCGGAAAGCGAGTCCGAAGAGGAGGTGGATCAAGCTAATATGTGTTTCATGGCAAACACACCCAAGGTAACCCCTCAATCCCTTGATGATGAAGATGATGATGTAAGTAAGGAAGTTCTAGTGCATGCTTTTGTAGAACTTTCTGAAACTTATGATAACAAGAAACTTGAATGCATAAAATTACAAAAGAAGTTGCTTTTCTTAAGAATCAACTTGCCATTGTTTCTAAAGAAAAAGATGATATTTCTTCTAATTTCATTTCCATGCAAAAAGAATTTTGTGCCTACAAGAGTTCTTGTAAGGCAAAATCTCCTATTATTGATGAAAAAGAAATTTCTTCTTTTAAATCCAAAATGAATGATTTTGAAAAAGTTTTAAATGATTGTGCTTTCAATACTAAGAAACTTGAGAACATGTTTTCTAAAAAGCACACTTCACATGCTAAAATTTCACAAGATAAAAATTCTCATGCTAGCACCTCTCATGCTCATGCTCACAATGCTCATGCTCACAAATCACACACCCATTATGCTTTTAAATATGGTAGAGTATATAGATGCACATATTGTGGTAAAAATGGACATTTAGCTAAGTTTTGCTATGATCAACTAAATAGAACAAATAATCTTGTTTGGGTTCATGACACTAACCCTAGAGGACCCAAGAAAATGTGGGTACCAAAATCAAGTCTTAAATTGTTTGATGTAGGTACACACCAAAGCTCCAAGACGTAGAGAGCGGTGGTACCTTGATAGTGGTTGTTCAAGACACATGACATGGGACATCAACAACTTCACAACCCTATCAAGGTACATGGAAGGTGGCACCGTCACCTTCGGGGATGACTCCAAAGGAACTATCATCGGTATAGGTAACATTCAAATTGGTGCATCTCCTATTATTGAGAATGTTGTTTTAGTAGATGGTTTAAAACATAATTTGCTTAGCATTAGTCAACTTTGTGATCGTGGACTTAAAGTTGTTTTTGATGATGCTTCTTGTAAGATTTTTGATGTTAAATCCGATGTTTGTATTCTCACCGGTTTTCGTGATAATAATGTTTATATTATTGACATGCTTAATTTAGATTGTTCTACTAAATGCTTAAATGCTTTTGATGAAAATTCTTGGCTTTGGCATAGAAGATTAGGACATGCATCTTTTGACCATATCTCTAGGATTAATTCAAAGGAATTGGTGAAGGGTATACCTTACTTGAATTTTGAGAAAGACCGCATTTGTAGTGCGTGCCAACTTGGGAAACAAACCAAGTCTTCCTTTAAACCAATCAAGGATATCATGTCAACTAGGCCTTTAGAATTAATTCATATGGATCTTTTGGACCAACTAAAACTAAAAGTTTAAATGGAAGTAGATTTGCATTTGTTTTGGTTGATGATTTCTCCCGTTTTACTTGGGTTTTCTTTTTGCAAAATAAAGATCAAACTTTTCTCACTTTAAGATTTTTCGAAAAAGAGTTGAAAAAGGAAAAGGTTTTCCGATTTTGAGAATAAGGAGTGATAGAGGTGGTGAGTTTATTAACCAACTCTTCATGACTTATTGTGATGAAAAGGGAATTAAGCATGAAATGTCTTGTCCTAGAACTCCACAACAAAATGGAGTTGTAGAAAGGAAAAATAGAACACTTCAAGAGATGGCTAGGACAATGATAAGTGAATATGACCTCCCTCAATATTTATGGGCTGAGGCCGTAAACACCGCATGCTATATATCGAATCGTATTTATTTGTGCAAAAATTCTTCTAAAACATCATTTGAAATGTATCATTCTAGAAAACCAAATGTTGCATATTTTAAAGTTTTTGGATGCAAGTGTTTTGTTTTGAATACTAAGGATAATTTGGGTAAATTTGATGCTAAGGCTTATGAGGCTATCTTTGTTGGATATTCCTCTACTAGCAAAGCATATAGAGTTTTCATTAGATCTTCTCAAACCATTGAAGAATCCATGCATGTTAAGTTTGAAGAATCTAATGTGTTTATTGAGAATGTTGTAGAGTTTGAACCATTAGGTGAAGACATGGAGAGACTATCCTTGAAGGACTCACCCGCTCAAGAAGAAAAGCTAGATCCTATTAGTGAAGTTCAAGAGGATAAGGAGGAAAGCACTCAACCGCTTCCTAAAGCTTGGAGATACGCTACAAATCATCCTAAGGAGCTCATCTTGGGTGATGCATCTAAAGGAGTCACTACGCGCTCCAAACTCCATAACCTATGTGGTAACTTTGCTTTCATTTCTCATTTTGAACCCAAAGGCATTCTCGAAGCTGAGACGGACCCATATTGGTTGCTTGCCATGCAAGAGGAACTCAATCAATTTGAGCGCAACCAAGTTTGGCACCTTGTTCCTAAGCCCCACGATAGACCAATAATTGGTACTAAGTGGATCTTTAGAAACAAGATGGATGAGTCCGGAAATGTCATTAGGAATAAAGCTAGGTTAGTGGCCCAAGGTTACACTCAAGTTGAGGGAATTGACTTTGAGGAGACCTTTGCACCCGTAGCACGGCTTGAAGCCATACGGATGACACTAGCTTTTGCATGTTTTAAAAATTTTAAACTTTTTCAAATGGATGTGAAAAGTGCATTTTTGAATGGTTTTATTAATGAAGAAGTTTATGTTTCTCAACCTCCCGGTTTTGTTGATCATGTTCATCCCGATTTTATTTTTAAACTTGATAAAGCTTTGTATGGATTGAAACAAGCTCCAAGAGCTTGGTATGAAAGGCTTTCTAGTTTTCTCATTTCAAATGATTTTATTAAAGGCAAAGTAGACACAACTCTTTTTACTAAGCATGTTGATAATGATATTTTAATTGTGCAAATTTATGTTGATGACATAATTTTTGAATCTATAATGAGTTTTTATGCAAGGATTTTGAGAAGGTAATGCAATTAGAATTTGAAATGTCTTCCATGGGTGAGCTCAATTTCTTCCTTGGACTCCAAATCAAGCAATTGCAAGACGGAACCTTCATTAACCAAGCCAAGTATGCAAAGGAGCTAGTAAAGAAGTTTGGGCTTGAAGGATCAAAGGCTTGCAACACTCCAATGGCAACTACAACCAAGCTTGATAAGGACGAACAAGGTAAAAATGTTGATATTAAATTATATAGAAGCATGATAGGAAGTCTTTTATATTTGACGGCAAGTAGGCCGGATATCATGTTTAGTGTGTGTCTTTGTGCTAGATTTCAATCGTGTCCTAAAGAGTCTCATCTTATTGCGGTAAAACGCATTGTTCGTTATATTAAGGGCACTATTGGAATGGGTCTTTGGTATCCAAAAACTATAGATTTTTCAATGACTAGTTATTCGGATGCCGACTATGCGGGTTGTAGAGTAGATAGAAAGAGTACTAGTGGGACATGTCAATTTCTTGGTAATTGTCTTGTTTCATGGTCCTCTAGGAAACAAAATTCCGTTGCTCTCTCAACCGCCGAGGCGGAGTATGTTGCCGCGGGGGCTTGTTGTGCACAAATCCTTTGGATGAAACATACTCTCCTTGATTTTGATTTGCACTTTGATCATATAAAAATATTTTGTGATAATACTAGTACTATACACATGACCAAAAATGCAAATCAACATAGTAAGACCAAGCACATTGAGATTAGATATCACTTTCTTAGAGATCATTTTGAGAAAGGTGATATAGATATTGATTATGTTTCCACCGATTTACAACTAGCCGATATTTTCACTAAACCTCTTGATTTTGCTAGATTTTCGTTTATTTGTGGAGAACTTAATGTTTGTATTATTGAATAGACATGTTTTTCATAACCCTTTTTGATGTATGACAAAAAGGGGGAGAATAAGTTTACATGACAAAAATAAGTTCATTTGGTCTTGGTTCCATATGAATTTATATGCTGTAATTTTAAAGATTTTTTATGAGTTTTATGTTTATGTATGTATGAGTTTTTGAATTCATGTATTTTGAGAATTCTTGTGTTTTAGTTGTTTTGGTATTTTTGGTATCAAGAGCAATTTTTGTGCTTTATATTAGTTTCAATAATTGGTGCATCATTTCAATTATTGGTATCTAGAGCATATTCTTGTGTTTTATGTATAGCATAATTTGAGGGGAGTTTTCTCCTCCCTATATTTTTGTTAATAGCCTATTTGTTTTGTCATCATCAAAAAGGGGGAGATTGTTGGCCCAAGAGGTTACACTCTCCAATTGTTTTATGTTTTGATGATGACAAACCAAATATGAGCTATTTGGTACTAATAAGTTTGTTAAGATAAGTTTCAGGTTTGTACCATGTTTAGAGACCATTCGCTTAGCTATTGCAAGAACTTCTAAGTTCCATAAAGCAAGGAAGGCATATTGCACATCAAGGAAGGATCATAGAAGAGAAGGCACTAGCAAGGCATTGGATGGCTCAAAGACTTGAAGATAGCTCAAGAAGTCTTCATGTAATTTGTTTTTCAGTTTATAGTATGTTAAAGAATAGTGGATAGGTTTGAAGCTCTATCACACACGCTTTTGCGCACATGCTCATTCCAAAATAATTTCTCATAAATTATACAAAAATATTTTGCATACAAGTTTTTGCCTACAGATACATCTTTATATTTTATACTATTCCCTGTTCAAAAGTATTTTTGTTAAAATCAAAATGCTCTTTGTTTTCTTTCTTAAAAATGATTTTTGACCTGATCCGGTCGACCGGGACAGTCGACCGAGTCTGTGTCAGTCTGGTCCGGTCGACCGGACCAGTCGACCGCAGTTCTGGCAGAGGCACGTATCAGTGTGCATGTCTGCCAGTCGACCGGGGCGGTCGACCGAGACATTGTTTTTGCTCACAGGTTTTCTCAGTCGACCGGGTCGGTCGACCGCTGGCCTATAACGGTCAAATTTTTGATCTACCGGTCGACCGGCCCAGTCGACCGATCTGACCGTTTGAACAGTAACGGGCAGATTTTTAAGAGCTGTTTATTTTTGTCTTTTGTGTTTAAAAATTCGTTTAAGGATATATTTTGATCTAATTACCTCCTAAACATCAGTAATTATGTTTTATCCCTAAACCCTAGCCCTCTCCTATAAATAGGGGTGTTTGGGGAGAGATTTGTTACAACATTTATTGCTAGAAAATTCAAAAGTTTAAGGCTTTCAAAAAGAGACTTGTTTCTTGGTTTTTGTGCTGAATTTCTCACTGATTTTCTGAAGGGTTTTTCAAATACTCTCTGATTTAATTCTCTTTTCTCCTTACACACAAGAGCTTCATTCCTACTCAATATTCTCTAAGGACCTTTGTAAGGGAAGAGATATTTGAAAGAGAGAGTTTGTGGTCTTTTGACTACCAAGGAAATTACTTGTTCTTGAGATTGTAGGAGTTGGGTACTCCATTGTATTTGAGATCTTTGTGATAATGGAAGTGGTCGGAATCCTTCTGGGGAAGGCGGGGAGTAGAGCTGGGTGCTCGAACCTCGATAACATATCCTTGTGTTTGCGATTGGTTTACATTCTTGCAATTCTTACTCTACTTTGCTTGCACTTATTACTTGCTCATCATACTTACTTGCTTGCATTAATCTTGTGACTCTTGCTTTGTGATAGTTGTAGCTTTAATTTTTAAATTGCCCTTTGATTAGCATTATCACCTATTCACCCCCCCTCTAGGTGATTTTCATATATTTCATGTATATAGGATTATATCCATATACATCATGCCTAAATGTTGTTTAATATCATGTTTTTGTATTTGGATGAGTTTTGGACAAAATGTATTTTCTATTCAAAAATCCAAGTTTTAGAAAATACAGATTTTGGTTTTTGGTGAAAATAATAAGACACAAAAATGTTTTAAAATGTTTGTTATTTGTGATGAAATTTCTATCACATGTTTATATTTCAATATAAAATGTCAAAACAATTTTGTGTAATTTTCACAAGTTTTTATGGATATATTAGATTAATTTTTACCCAGTTTTTCTGACCCAGAACTGGCGGATAGGCCAGGTCGGTCGACCGCACAGTCGACCGTACCAAGGGCCGGTAGACCGTGCGGTCGACCGACGTGCACAGAACTGTGCACGTCTGACAGCCCTGTGGACCGGTCGACCGGGCGGTCGACCAGAACTGAGAGCAGTGCTCTCTGTTTATTTCGGTCGACCGGGCGGTCGACCGGTAGTTGCCAACGGTCAAAATCCGACCGTTGGACGGTCGACCGACCGGTCGACCGGTAGGGCATTTTGGCAGGATCTGCTGCCAACGGCTATATTTTTTTGGGGGCTATAAATACCCTATTAATGGCCAGTTTTCCAAAAAGATTTTTTGGTGCGAATTTTTCCTGACTCTCTAGTGTTTTCACAGCAATCAAAAGAAGTTTTTGGGCTTTAATTGAACAATCTATTTGGTGTTTTTGCTAGGGTTTGGAAAATCAAGAAAGGGTTTTTGGGAAAAGATTTTGATTCAATTTCTTCATCTTGGTTTCTAGCTTTTTCCCAAAGATTTTCTTTGAGTTTTTGATTTCCATTCCTTTGGTTTTCTCCACACTTGAGCTACATCTACTATCTCATTCTATAGGATCTTTGTGTGGAAAGAAATTGTTTGTGGTTGTTGTTTAGACCACCAAGTTGTAAACCCTTCATTTGCTTGGCTTTGTGCCTTTCCCTCATTGTGTTGAGGAGGTTGTGCATTTGGGTTGTATCCCTTAAGTTGTTAGGTGATCCTTGTGTTAATCCCTCAAGTTGTGAGGTGATTGTTTGTTGGCTTGGAGTTGTGCCTCAAGGAGGAGGTTGTGTTTGGAAGGAGAGGAGTTGGGTACTCCTTGTAATTGTTATTGCCCCAAATCCTCGGTAGAGGTTCCCTTTGTGGGAGTCCTTTGTGGACAAGCTAGTGGACTTAAAATCCTTCTGGGTGAAAGCGGGGATGTAGAGCTAGGTGCTCGAATCTCGAAACATATCTTGTTGTTTGCGCTTGATCCCTTGGCTCTCTCTCTCTCTATATTGTGCCTTGCATAAATTCATATTGTTCATTCATAATTATTTTCTTGGCCTGTTTGAGTGCATCACTTGTTAATTGCAATTAGTTTTTAAATTCCGCATTAAGTTCATTAGATTAGCATAATCACCTATTCACCCCCCTAGGTGATTTTCAATGCTCACTCGTTTCACCAAGATCACTAACGCCTTATCTTCTTTAGGTGACAACATCGACAATGACCAAAAGATCCGAAAGGTCATTAGAGCTCTTCTCAAGTCTTGGGAAGTCAAGGCAACCACCCTCAAAGAGCTAAATGATAGGGAGGAGATGGACTTCTCCGGCTTTATCGGTAATCTCAAAACCCATGAGATGGAGATGAAGGTTAGAGAAGAAAGGGAGGCACCAAAGAAGAAAGCACTTGCTTTCAAGGCGGCTCCATCCTCCTATGATGAAGAGGATTCATCGGAAGACTACGATGAAGACTTTGCCTTGCTCATAAGGAAGGTGGGCAAGATGTTCTATAAGAAAGGTAGACAAAGCAACTTCCGAAGAGGAAGACCTCAAGGAAGATTTGAAAAGAAGAGAGAGGAACGGGTCCATGTTTTTATTGCAAGAAGACGGGACACCTAATTGTCGATTGCCCCTCTCTACAAGCTACTACCTCCAAGAACGGGCAAAAGAAGAAAAAGGCGATGGTGGTCACGTGGGATGACTCGGAGTCGGAATCCGAAGAGGAGATCGACGCCGCTCACATGTGCTTCATGGCACATGGCGATGATGCTTCCAAGGTATGTCTAGAAAACTCTTTAGATGATGAAGACTTAACCATGGATGAACTTGCACATTTTTTCGTAGAATTACAAAGTAGGTATGAAATATCACTTGCTCAAAATAAAAAATTGAAAAAGGAGAATGATTCTCTAAAGAATAAATTTGAGCTTGTTTCAAAAGAGAAAAATGAATTATCAAATTCTTTAAGAAAATGAAAAAGGATTTTGAAAAATACAAAACATCTTGTAAAGGAAAAAGCCCTATTTCTACTTGCAATAAAAATGAATTTTTAGAGATCCAAAAACGTATTGAAGTTTTGGATACAACTTTAAAGAAATGTGCTTTTGACATGACTAAATTTGCATCTAGGTTTCCTAAAGGAATATCCCAAGGGAAACACACTCATCATCATGCTTCAAACTCTCACAAGCATGCACACACACACAAGCATGCATTTATGTATGGTAGAATTTATACTTGTGCACATTGTGGCCGCAAAAGCCATTTAGCTAAATTTTGTTATGCTAAGCTAAACTTGTCAAATAAAAATGTTTGAGTTCGAGAAAACGCTAACTCTATAGGACCCAAAAAGATTTGGGAACCAAAAGACACACCAAATTTCATTGATGCAGGTGGGTCGTCCTCCTCCAAGACTTAGGGGGAGATGGTGCCTGGGTAGTGGATGCATCAATGCTCAACGAACACATCGTCGCTTGGATCACTATCGAAGAGGCACACATTTTTGGAGATTACCCATGGTTTGGTAACTTCTCCACCTAATATTTCTTTTAATATATATAGGATTTGCTAGTTGCATCTTTATGATAATATGCCTACATACTTGCATATCCATATTTTTGTATGATAGGATTGTGTATTCAATTTGTTTAGGTTTCTATCACTTGCTATACTTTGTTTGTCCATATGTATCAAGATTTTGTTAAAATGAAGTTTTTATAATGATATTGTCAAATAAAAATTTATTTAACCAAATTGAGCTAATAAATAGAGATGGCAATTGCGCGCCTCAACTCTTATCTAGAGGAATGTCTAGGAGAAGTTTAGAACACTTAACGGGGTATTCGGCTTCAACATCTCATGTTTATCGCTTAATTTATAAATAAAAATTTATTGTTAATAAAAATTAATAAGTGAATAAAATAAAATTTTTATTGTGTTTTTCATGCCAAGTAATAATTTCAACATGCTTGTTATTAGTTAAGAGAAATATTTGATTTTGATTAAAAGAAAATTAGATTAAAAAAACCCTATTTTAAAAACTGTTTATTTTCTGGTTTTCAGTTGTTCCGGTCGACCGGCCGGTTGACCGATCTAGCCTGGTATAGGTCCGGTCAACCGACCCGGTCGACCGATATAGCCTGGGAGTTTTTCTGCCCGAAGCCGGTCGACCGGGTGGTCGACCGACTGAAACTGAGATTGCTCTCGGTTTCCACCGGTCGACCAGGCGGTCGACCGGGAGTCAGGTATCCTGTTTTCTTTTACCCATTTATATAAAACCCTAACTCCCCATCTCTCATAGCCAGCGCCTCCAACCTCTCTTCTCTCCTCATCTCTCAGCCCTAAATCAATTCCAAACCCTCTCTAACTCTCCCAACCTCAAATTAATTCCACAAAAATTGGGATACGTTGTTTTAGGCTCCAGATCTACTCTCCTTCTTGAGGATTTCTCTTGTTCTTCAGGTGATTTCAAGGTATAAGCTTTTCCTTTAGATCTTTCAATTTTTCCTTGCTTAATTCCTTATCCTTCTTACTTAGATCGTGCATTCATCTTGATTATCCATCTATTATGTCTAAAAGAACCCGTTCTGAAAAGGGGAAAACCCCCGAATCATCCACCAACCCCTTTGTTTCACCAAATGCATCACATCGGTACTCCTTAATTTGTGCCAAAAATGTTATATATGGTTGGACTGTAGTGCTCGGTGATTTTGAGCACCTCAACCTTGCCAATATTTTAAGTTCCAGTTCATTAGAAGAATTTGTCACCATTAAGGAAAAAGTTTATCCTGAATTGGTGCGCTACTTTTATTCCAATCTTTCATTTTCACATATTCACCTTAAATCTAGAGTCATGGGCAGAGATATAGACATCTCTCTTCAACAATTTGCACGTCTCCTACACCTCTCCTGTGAGGGGGTAGACATTTATAATGTAGACCTTCATGATTTTGAGTATCCTGATAGTGAGTCTACCCAGACCGCATCTACCCTGCTTCATGATGATGACAACCCTTAGTTAGGAATGAGGAGGTGAAGTCTTATACTCTCACCGCCCAGGTCTTGGCTAAGATCGTGTTCTATAATTTCCTGCCAAAATCAGGAGAGTATAGTCATACTAGGGGTTCTGGTCCTTTTATCATCTATTGCCTTCTGAAAGGCATTAGAATTAACATCCCTAAGCTCATCATCGACTGCATGCTTTCTGATCATCTTCTAGTCCTAAACCGGCACTTGCCGTTTGGGATGCTCATCACCCGTTTATTGAAGTAGTTAAATTTGATCTGTCCTCTGGACTGTCTTATGAACCGTCAATAGATATTAACAGCACCCTCCGCAAGAGGATGCGTGCTCGGGAGCATCCTCCTACTCCTCAGTGCAGCCTATCTTTCCTGCTATGCCTGGATCCTCTTCTGGCTCTTCTGCTCCTTTCGACCCATACTTGCCTTATCCACTCAGATTCGGAAGCATCACCAGCAGATCTCTATTGAGATGACTGCCCACCGTCAGGAGATTTCAGCTGAGATCGCCGCATCCTATCAGCGGCTGGAGCACCGACTGGACAATGACCTCAACTATATATGTGACTCCATGCGCTTCATGCAAACCTGTATCGGGGATATCTACAACAGATTTGATTGGTCGATTCCTGCTCCTCAGAGTCGTGCTCAGCCTCTTCCTACTTCCGGCCCTCCGTTCGTCGCGTAGGCTCCTCCTCCTACTACACCTCCGCGACGTGTTCCCCGCAGGACAATGATTTTCGACAGCCTTGACCCTTTTGATGATGTCAAAAAGGGAGAGAGATATTTGGGGAGTTATTTAGTTATTTCTGTGTTATTTTTGGGTTGTTGTTTTTCTACATGTATTTGGATACTTTTTTATTTGTGAACATGTGTTATGGTTTTAAGGTTGGCATGAACCTCCTATCTTGTATGGACATTTTTTTCAGTATGATATGGCAGTTATGTTTCTTATCCCCATGTGGCATATGTGATTGTTGTATATTGTGTTTATGCTATTATTGACCCAATCATCTATTTTGGAGGATGGGGGTATTTATGGATGGATGGAGGTAACCATGTATGCACACACTTTTGTATTTCTGTATCTTTGGTATGCATGGATGATTGGCATATGTGTCATTTTCATATCCTATATATGCCTGTGTTATACATGTACATCTCTTTATCAGATTATTTTATATGCATGTGTTAAGGGGGAGCTTCACTTAAAGTATCCACCCAAAATATTTGTAATAACTTCATATGTTTTGTCATCATCAAAAAGGGGGAGATTGTTGGCCCAAAGGCCATTAGCCCGAAGTTTTGATGATAACAAACCATATGTAGTTATGTTTTAACAAGTTTGTTTAAATGAGTTTCAGGTAAAAATCATAGGTTGATTGACGGCTCCAACACAAGACTCACACATTTGGAAGCCGCGAAGATTTGGATCCCAGAGCCCAGCACAAAAAGAAGAGCTCCAGGATCAAACAAGTTGGGAAGACTACTACAAGATTTGTATTTTTACATTTTCCATTTTAGTTAGGATTTATAGTCTATTTTGTCAAAACCGAGATGATAGAGGTTGATAACTTGGGATTGTCACACACACACACATTTGATATTTCTTCAAGCTTTCAAACAAAATTTTATTACAAAATTTCTTATCAAGTTTCAAAAAAATGAAGTTTGAAAATTTGATTTTTGGAAAAACAAGTTTTTGGAAAAACGGTTTTTGTTTAGAAAAAGAATTTTTATCAAAATAAAGTTCAAATCATTTTGGTGTTGATCTATGATCATACCGTAGTCTTTATAAGCCCTAGAACTCTATTTTGTATATACCCATCTAAAGAATTTTTATCGGAAAAATTTAGACTTCAAAAGTTTTCAAAAACCTGACTTTTGGCCAAGTCCGGTCGACCGCACGGTCGACCGCTGGCAGAGCAGAACTGCTCTGTCGGTCGACCAGGAGGTCGACCGACATGCACCACTGTGCATATGTGCACATTGATCGACCGACCGGTCGACCGAGAGAAAGAGCAGTGCTCTTTGTTTTCCCCAGTCGACCGTCACGGTCGACCGACAAAGAGTATAACTCGCTGTTTGGGTTTCACGGTCGACCGTCCAGTCGACCGCTTTCCCAACGGTCGGAAATCCGACCGTTGGCGGTCGACCGGCCTGGTCGATCGGCAGCAGAAAACTCTGCTGACTTGGCTGTAACGGCTATTTTCTGATTTGATTTTTATTGGGATCTCTCCCAACGAATCTCTTGGCTTTTTTAACCCAGTTTTCGTCCCCTATAAATAGAGGGAGTGTTCTACAACTAAAATATAAGATTTACAAGATTAAGATCAAAAGTTTTCAAAAGTTTAGCCTTTTAGCAAAAAGTTTTCATTGAGCCAAATTTCCAATCCTTTTAGCTTGAAGCCTTCCTCTACTTCTCTTCTAGATATGTGTACTACACAATCCCAAAAGTTTCATCTCCTCATCTTGGTTGTAGGGTTGTGCAAGTGAACCATTGTTTGTGGTCAAGTGTTGATCACCGTTTTCTTCATATTGAGAAGTTGTAGAGGTTGCGGCCGCAGGCGAGCTAGTGAGCTCCTATTTGGTGTTGCGGCACCGTGAGAGAGGACAAGTGTGTCCAAAGAGTTCTAGTAAGAACTTGTATTGACGATCCGGTGGGTTCAAGCATAGTGGAAATCCTTCATCGTGTTGAAGGCGGGGACGTGGAGCAGTGGCTCGAACCTCGAAACATATTCTCGTGTTTGCGATTATCAACTTATCTCTAAACTCTCTCTCCTTTACTTGCACTATTATTTGTTTACTTTCTTGCAAGTCTTATTATTGTTGTTGTTTATTGTTAATTAGTTTTTAATCCGCATTATTTGCTACTTAATATAGCCTTCACCTATTCACCCCCCCTCTAGGTGATTTCATACATATTGGTTGCCGTGGGCTATGTGTCCAAGTGGGTAAAAGCCATTCCTAATAGAACTAATGATAACAAAGTTGTCATAAAGTTTTTAAAAGAGAACATTTTCTCACGCTTCAGAACCCCTCGTGCTATCATCAGTGATAATGGCACTCACTTTTGAAATAGATCTTTTGAAGCTCTTATGCAAAAGTATGCTATAACTCACAAGTTATCCGCATCTTGTCATCCTCAAACCAGTGGGCAGGTTGAGGTTTCCTATAGACAAGCCAATCTTATCTTGGAGAAGACTGTGACCAAAACCGGAAATATTGATCCACCAAACTTGTAGATGCCCTATGGGCCTACAAGACCGCTTTCAAGACGATTCTAAGGATGTATCCTTAGAGGTTAGTCTATGGCAAAGCTTGTCACCTACCCGTTGAGTTAGAGCACCGGGCCTTATGGGCAATCAAGTCGTTGAATTTCGACTTGACTAAGGCCGGTGACCTTCGAAAATTACAAATTTTCGAATTAGAGGAGTTAAGAAATGAGGCATATGAAAATGCTAAGATCAATAAAGATAGAGTTAAGATTTTTCATGATAAACATATCATAAGAAAAACCTTTGTCCCTGGACAAAAAGTCTTACTCTATAATTCTAGGCTTCATCTTTTTCAGAAAAATTAAAATCAAGATGGACTGGGCCATTCATTGTAAAAACCGTGTTTCCACACGGTGCTATAGAGATCAGTGACACCAAGAATGGAAATGACTTTAAGGTAAATGGTCAACGCCTTAAACCTTTCTTGGAAGCTGTACCGGTAAATGAAATGGCTATGGGTCTTTTTGACCTAGTGTATCGGTAACTTTCCTCTCTTCCATTTTATTTCATGCACCTATACATTTCTTTCATACATTGGGAACAATGCATGAGATAAGTGTGGGGGAGGGCTCTAACATGACTAATATAACTAATATATATATATATATATATATATATATATATATATATATATATATATATTATATATATATATAATATATATATATAAACTTTTTTAAAGGTAATCACAATATTTTGATATATTATTTTGTAAGGAATTAAGTCAAGTTAAGGAATAGGAAAATCATAATTAGGATTTCTTATACTTAGTCAAAATAAGATAACTTGTTTGATTTTTAGGATTAGGAAGAAAATTGATGAAAGTAATTTAGTCTTGATCTTTACCTTGAATAAATATGCACACTTTAAACACTTACACACTTAAGGTTCAAAGACAAAAATTCTTATGCCTTACAAAAAAAAGAAAAAAATTATATAATATATATATATAATATATATTATATATATATATATATATGCAAATCTAATTATTGATTAGCTAGGTGCTTTGGCCAAAGCAAGCCTTGGTATTTATGCAAAAGATAATTAGATAAGTTTAAAATATATATTATATAAATCCTCTGATTAAGCTGGGTATTTGTGCCTCATGAAGCATAAGTATTCACGCCTAAAAGGGTTACATTTGATAAGTAAAAACCCTTAGTTTCGTAGCCTTATCTGCTCGAGTGTTTAAGTTCTTAGGGGTGTTTTCTCCCCGGTGCCTTAAAACTGTCCGGTTTAGGTGTCACCAACTAAAAGCTCGTTACATGGGCAGATTAGAAAGCCTAAATAAATACCACCAAAAATAAATATAAATAAGGCATAGGAGTTAATGTTAAAGAATCCTTAATCAAACTTCACGGTCACGATGGTGCTTATGACTCAGGGTAAAGTAATAGACTAGACGAGAAACACAATTTGACTCCTTACTTTGATTGATGACATGTTTTTGAATAGAGTCTAAGTTTAAGAATGAAAAATTTGATATTCCTATAACTTATAAATTACTTGAACCCTTACAAATATACTTCAAATATTTCTCTTTTCAAAATGCTTTTCAAAAATACTAACATTTTTCTCTTTCTTTATGGATTTTGTAGGTGCAATCCACTGAAAACCCTCACGAGACAAAACTCGTCCTCTAGGAGTAACCTAGAGGTTTAATGGCTTATTGCACATGCTCAGTGCAGTCGAGTCACCGGCGAAAGTGGTCTAATAATTGATTAAGATTAGTTTTGATATTTTGCTCGAGGGCGAGCAAAAGATAAGTGTGGGGGTATGATCGATCACATATATTACATACATATTGTCACATTATAATGCTTATTATCTAAATAAATCATATTAATAAGTCCTATTTTTCTTTATAAAATGCAGGCCCATTGCCAAAGGATAGGAAAGAGAAACGAGCACAAAAGCCCATCAAATTCTGATTTAATTCAGAATAAATTTGAAATCAGGAAGTCAGGGCAGATCTTGGCAAATCAGAGAGGTTGAAAATCGGTTGAAATGGATCTTCCTCAATCAAGTGTTTAAAGCCAACAATCAAAAGATCGTTTCGCCAAATCCAGGAGTTGAAATAGTGAATCCAGCAAGACAAAAGGGAGCCTAAGCCCACTCTAACCACACCTCTACCAGGATGTGGCCACTTGGCCAAATCCTGGCCGTGAATCTGCGGCCCAAGCCGCGGATCCGCGGCTTGTGGTGTAGATAAAGGGAGTGTTTGCTCCCCTTATCTCCTCACTCCTTTCCCTCTGGGTTTTGCCTATAAAAGGCAAGGTTTCGTAAAGAAAAAGGGACCGGAACTTAGTTTTAGTTTTTCTCTTTGTTATTTAAGGTTTAGGCTCTTTGTTAGATAGTAAAGAAGTTGTATCTTTATTTTATAATTTATAATTTAGTTCAAATACCAGTGAGGAGAGAGGAATTGAGCGATTGTAATCTGAAAATTGAAGTGACATCAATAAAAGGATCAAGCTTTCTCTTCTTCCACTCCAGTTCACGGGTATGTTTTGTTTAATTTACATGTATTGTTTTTCATCTTCCATGAGTAGCTAATTTCATTTTCTGGGCTCACTATTGTTCCTCTCTCCGATCCCTCTTCTTTGAATAGTTTTTGATGAAAAGACTCAATAAATCATTTGCATGCCTAAAACTAAGCCTTTCTTATTGAAAGTGTTCTTGAAGGCACATGAGGATGGGTTTGGATTTTTTAACTTCTTTTAAAAAGTTTCTTGAACTTGTTTTATCTCATACTTGAACTACTTGATGATTAACATTCAATTCAAGACAATTTCTTAAAAAAAAGAGCTAACTTTTCCAAACTATCTTATGTGCTTTGCTAAAAACTTTCTAAACTCAATCTTATGTTTTTTCCTATGATCAAGTTGAGGCATAAGGATTTCAAGAGAAGAACACATCGTTGAGTAGTGAGATAGTGAGCCCAGTCTTTTCGTATATTAAAAAACAACAAATCACTCTTCAACCTTTATAAAAAATCACCTTTTCTAAAGCCTTCTCTAAATTTGCAATTTTCTTTTAATCATCTCCCATCTCTCCATTCTCTTTTTCAACTTAAAAGAAAGACACCAACTTCATTCTTTGTTACTTAATAAAAATACTGAAAAGGTCCTATCGCATTCCTCCTCATGGACACGACCCATTAGCCCAAAGCTACATGATAATCTTATTTCTTTGATTTTGTAATCATATTCCACAATGCAAAGGCGAAATCACAATGAGAAACCATACATAAATATTCTTTGCTTGGAGTGCTCCTAAGTGCCTTAAGGGCTTATGCATTGGGCTATATATGCTTGCTATTACCAAGATAAGATTTCTTGGTGGTGGCACGAAAAACATGCAACCCTAGGGTTTTCAGGTACATACTCATTCTAAGCTTATCGATGTTAGAAACATCAAATATGGGAGGTGCAAGATAATTCATGAGTGTGTGTAAACAAGTAAGTGTGCAAATGCAAATCTAGATTAGCTAATCAAGATACTCCTTGATCGGCAAAAAGCAAGCACTAAAATAAGAGAAGGAAGTGTGGGTTGATGTTACTGCTTTGCGATTCTTCCGTAGTAGCGAAGTGGCTATACGGGTCGTATCTACAAGGAGGGAGAACGATGGAAGCTTGATGCGGCTTCAAAGTTCAAGAAGAAAGAAAGTTCTTGTTTCCAAATAAAGAATTGAAAAGTGAAAACAAGTTGTTTTTAAGAATTGTTGGAAAAATGTTTTAGTGGTTTGTAAAAGTGGATTTTTTTTCTTAGTTATAAAAATGCATGGCTAACTTTCTACTAAGTGCTCCCACTAATTTCTAACTTTTGGAAGATAGCCTCACGATGGATCATAGGCGAACACAACCCTTTTGCATTGGAACTATTCACGTGAAAATCGAGTGAAAGTTCATCCTAAAACTTAGATTTACACGGCAAAAACTCGGACATTCCCTTATCAAGATCCAATAGAAGGCGAGAAGGCGAGAATAAGGGAAGACACGAGTGCACTAACGGTATCGACAAAATTAAAAGGAAAAGTCTCTAACTTATAATAACAAGTAAAGTACACAACCCATAAATCATCAAAAACTCATTAAGTATGAAGTATAAGAAAGTAAATACTTGTAGGTAAATTAGAGTTAGAACCCTCGTCTTAAGATGCCATAGCTCTTGTTTGCCAAGGTTGTTTGACACTATTGACTTATGTGGGTTAGCAATCAAGTGTTAGAAATTAGTGAGTTAGTAGTTAGTTAACCATGCTAATGAAAAGTTAGTTAGCCATAAAAGTAAAAGAACAACAACGGAAAAGAAATGAAAAGGGAGTTGCACTACAAGAAAACAAAAGAAAAGAAAAGTTAAAGAAAGGAAGTTACACTATAACAAAGTAAAAAAAAAAAGAAGTAAAGAAGAAAGAAGTTACACTACAATAAGGAAGTAAAAGTAAACGGCAAAGACAAGTAAATGAAAAGAAGGAAGAGAAGTAGTACTTGTATTATCTTGTCACCCTTCAAATACAACACTTACACACTCTCTCTCTTTCACTCTAATGGCTAAAACTTAAAACTAGAAGAAGAATAACAATAGTAACTACAAACTAAAAATAAGGCTACACAACTTACTCTAACTCTGGATCTGCTCTTCTTCAGACCCCATGGGGGGTATTTATAAGCCTCAGAAGAAAGGGGCCAGGGGGTGACCCCTGGCCCGAAGCCCGAGCGCTCGCGCGCCCATAGGGCCGCCGAAACACGGCCAGGGCCACGTTTTCGCGGCCCAGCCAGGGCGATGCGCGCCCAACTTCGAGCAGTGCGTCACACAGTTTGTTGTCTGACTCCTGAATGTCTTGGATTCGTGATTTGATACCCTGGGCTGACAAAATCTTCACTCTAAAGTCAATGGCTACTTGGTAGGCTTTTAATCACCAATTAAATGGTGATTTAGGTCTTCTTCTTCATTTGCACACCATGGATCTAGGATCAAGCAAGTAAGGTTTTATTAGCAGAATTTTACATGAAATAAATATGAGAATGTGATAAAAATTATGCAAAATTAGAGACTAATCACACCCCCACACTTATCTTTTTGCTCGTCCCGAGCAAAACAAAAATAAGAAAATTATTATACCACTTTCGCAGGTGATGCGATTGCACTGAGCATGTGTAACAAGCCTTTAAAGCTTTAAATTTGTCCTAGAGAAGGAGTGTTGTCTCCTGAGGGTTTTCAGCGGATTGCACCCACAAAATCCAGTAAGTAAAGAAAAGAAGTTAATTATTAGAAAGAATTTTTCTCTCTCCTTTTTTTCATGAAAAAGAACTCAATCATCTAAGTAAAAATGACCGAATGATGTAAGAATTAGGTTTAAACCCTCATAAGTCTCTTATATTTAGCCTTTATAAAAGAAGAAACTATGATTTTTCTTTAAATTTAGAAAGGATCTTGTACTTCTAACTAATTTTTTTTGCTTTAGATAGATATGCATAATGTGTAAGGTGATGTACTTGGGATTTTTCAACTCAACTTGAATATCATTTAATTTATTAATATTTACTTATTATCTTGATTTCATTAGGCTTTCTACTTCGCTTATGTAACACATATCAAAACCGATGACTCCCAAACCAGATGGTCTTAGGGCACCAGGTGGAAAAACACCCTTCAGGTCAATATGCAAGTGGAGTAGGCCACGAAATTAAGATTTATTTATACATTATTGTATATAGAATTTTTTTTTTGGCGTGAGTAATCATGCTTCTTAAGACAAATTATCCAACTTTTCTTTTCTTTTTTTTTCAGAGTTGTGTCTCTAAATCCCAAGCATGGTGGTGGGTTATGCATATTCTTCTAAGGCTAAATAAACAGTATGAGTTATTTTCCTTATCCTTCTAACTTTTAGTCAAACCAATCTTTTTATTTAGGTAAAAATAAAGATTCATAATAAGGTTCCCGTAATTCTACAATCTTTTGGTATATTTATAAAGAGTATGAAATTCTTTTAATCTGGAGATTTTTTTTTTGAAGAAAAAGAAAAAATAAAAGGAAAAAGAAAAAGTGTTAACACCCCCCCACACCTATCTAATGCATTGTCCTCAATGAATGCATAGGGAAATGCAAATGCAATAAATAGGGGAAGAAATGATGTCACCATCTTCGTGGACTCGGGCCGGTCAAGTGCGAATAGGTAAAGAAATGAAAAGAATGTAAAAGGGGTAAGCATATAAACAATTTTTTGTTTTTTTTATTTATTTGTTGTGGTTAGGTGTATGATTGGGTAAAAAGAGTCAGCAAACTATCATCCGGAGTCATAGGCTCATTGGTCAAGAAGGCTTCAGTCTTCCCATTCACTTGAATTTCGTGTTGTCTTAGAGTCTGCAATAAGCACAGCACCGTGTGGAAAACAGTGCGCACAATGAACGGTCCCGACCCACGAGTTTCAACTTCCCCGCGAAAATATGAAGTCTACAGTTATACAGCAGAACCCTATCTCCCGGTGCAAAGTTTTCCGGTTATGATTTGGTTATGGAAAGTTAGTCCTACTCTTGGTGATTCGGGCATTTCATATGGCTTCATTCCGTATCTCCTCTAATTCTGAAATCTGTAGTCTCCTAAGGTTACCGCCTTGGTCAGATCAAAGTTGGGTTGCTTAATGGCCCAGAGGGCCGGTGGTCTAACTCTAATGGCAGATGACAGGCTTTTCAAACCGATTCTACAAGGAGACATCCCAGAATGTCTTAAAAGCAGTGTAATAAGCCCACAATGCATCATTGAGCTTAACTGACCAATCTGGTTTTGTTCGACAGTCTTTTTCAGAATGAGCTTGATCTGTCGGTTGGTGACTTCGATCTGCCCATTTGTCTGGGGATGATACGGCGTCGATAACTTGTGATTGATGGAATATTTTCGCATCAGAGTTTCAAAAACTCTGTTGCAGAAATGCGATCCATTATCACTAATTATCGCTCTAGGGGTGCCAAATCGGGAGAAGATGTTCTCTTTGAGAAATTTGACAACCACTTGTTGTCATCGTCTTAGTTGGCACAGCTTCTACCCACTTAGAGACATAATCTACAGCAACCAAAAGAACTGGTTGCCGAAGGAATTGGGGAATGGCCCATGAAATCGATACCCAAACATCAAAAATTTCAACTTCAAGGATCGGGTTCAAGGGCATCATGTCTCTTCTTGAAATTTTTCCCAATTTTCTGACATCTGCGCATGACTTGCAAAAATGATATGAGTCTTTGAACAAAGTGGGCCAGTAGAACCCACTTGTAGAACTTCTCTGTAGTCTTGCAGGGACGAAGGTCCTCCGCATGCAAGGTCATGGCAAAAGCTGAGACACTCCTCTGTTCCTCCTCTGGTATGCATCGTCTAATAATTTGGTCGGGACAATACTTAAAAAGATACGGTTCTTCCCAGAAGAAGTATCATACTTGGGCAAAAAAGCGGTATTGGTCTTGCTTTGTCCATCAGCATGTAATTGTCCCGTGGCCAGGTAATTAAAATGTCTGCATACTAGGGTTCCTTAAGAATGGCTAGGATGTGCTTGTCAGGGAAATCCTCGTTGATCGGAGCTTGGATGGTTGGTGCATTCGGAATTCGTGAGAGATGATCAGCGACCATATTTCTATACCTCGTTTGTCCCGAATTTCTAAAAGTCTCAAATCTTGAAGCAAAAGACACGAATTAGTCAGGCTTTTGTTCCTTTTTGGTCTGAGGTTTAGAGCCGAATGATCCGTAAAAATCACCTCGAACCAACAAGTAAGGCCGGAAATTCTCTAATATAAAGACAACGGCTAAGAATTCCTTCTCAGTCGTTGTATAATTCTTTTGGGCGTCATTCAAGGTCAACTCGAATAGTAAATCACGTGCTGCCTATTATCGATGCGCTGTCTAGAACAGCACACAATAACAAAATCAGATGCATCACACATGATTTCAAATGGCTGGGCCCAATTAGGAGCAGAAATAATAGGCGCAGAAATAAGTTCTGCTTAAGCTTCCCCCATGACTTGAAACATTCATCGTTGAAATCAAAGGGCACGTCCTCAGCGAGCAGGTTAGTTAAGGGCCTCGCGATTTGCTAAAGTCCTTAATGAACCGTCGGTAGAACCCAGCATGTCCTAAAAAGGATCAAATATCCTTGATGCTTTTGCGTGGTGGAAGCTTAGCAATCACTTTTACTTTAGCCTTATCCCTACTATGTCTCTCCTCGAAATCTCATGGTCCAAGACAATCCCCTGTCTCACCATGAAGTGACATTTTTTCCAGTTTAGAGTTAGGTTCTTCTCAATGCATCTTTGTAGCACTAACTCTAGGTGATGAAGACACTGATCAAATGAATCCGTAGATGGAGAAGATCCATGAAAATCTCAAGAAAACGTTCCACCATGTCAGAGAAACAACTAAGCATGCACCGTTGGAACGTTGCAGAAGCATTGAACAATCAAAAGTCATGCGCCGATAAGAAAAGGTTCCGAACGGGCAGGTGAACGTCGTCTTTTCCTGGTCTTCTGCAGCAATGGGGATTGATTGTATCCCGAGTACCAATCTAGAAAGCAGTAGTACTTATGTCCAGCCAAACGCCAAGCATTTGGTCGATGAAGGGTAGCGGGAAGTGGTCGTACAAGTAGCTACATTCAACTTCCTGTAGTCGATACAAACATGAACCTTGGTAGGCAATCTTGTTTGTACCAACTCTTTTTCCTCATTTCTACCACCGTAAAGCCAGCCTTCTTGGGACCGCATGAACAGGGCTAACCATTGACTATCAGAAATGGAATAAATATCCCATTATCTAATAGTTTCAGATTTCAGCCTTAACTGCCTCTTGCATGAGAGGGTTAAGCCTTCGTTGTGTGTCCCTCCTAGGAGTTGCTTCATCGACTAAATGGATTGTATTTTGCACTATGGCTAGACTTATTCTCCTTGATGTCCTTATCGTCATCCAAGGCTTCCTTATGTCTTTTCAGAATAGACATTAAGCTGTCCTCTTGTGCTCAGTCAGTGTGATGTTATGATGACTGGCAAGGTGTCCTTTCCGCCCAGGTAGGCGTACTTGAGGTATTCAGGTAAGCCTTTTAGCTCTAGGAAGGTGTTACTTTATTGAAGGCAAACTCTGGCTTTCAATCCTAGGAGGGGTACACTTGGGCTTAACACCCAATCCACTGCTGAATCTACGATCTGGTCTAGATTAAAATCCTCAGCCTCAGATCAAACTCTGCCTAGTTTCTATCTCCATGCTTTTCTCATGCTCACTGGTCAGGTTTTCAATAGAATTGACCTCAAACGTCTTATTATGACATCCCTAGGTTTTCTTCCAAGATTGAAGACATTGACTTCCTTCGTCATGTCTCCAAAAGTCAATCGCATGGATCCGTTCCACAGTTGATTATGACATTGGCTGTAGCAAGGAATGGGCGCCCTAAGATGATGGGAGCTTGAACCTAAGATTGGACATAGGTTGGGTCTCAAGCACAATGAAGTCAACGGGGTAAATGAAATCCCGACGGATAGGACGTCTGTGATTTCCCCTTTCGGGATCTTCACAGATCGGTCAGCTAGCTGAATGGTGACTCGAGTTAGGCTTAGCTCACCCAACCCAAGTTGCTGGTATACTGAGAGAGGTAGCAAGTTGATACTTGCTCCCAGGTCAAGAAGTGCTCTACTGATTTCGGTCTATCCTATGGTGCAGGAAATGGTGGGACATCCGGGATCCTTGTATTTCACGAAATGGGACCAGATAGAATTTCGCTTATATGGTTGCCAAGAACACTTTCTTGGGCACATTGGTCTTCTGTTCTTCGTACACATATTCTTAAGAAATTTGGCATAAGCCGGGACTTGTGGATAGCGTCAAGAAGTGGCACATTCAATTTGACCTGGTTGAACATCTCTAGCATTTTTTCTATGTGCATATTCTTATTGTTGTTCCTAAGCTATGGGAAAGGGTGTACAGGCTTATGAACTTGTTCAGCAACATTGTCCTCGTCAGATGTTTGAGGAGCAGTTTGGGAGGAACTAGCAGAGGTGGAGGCTGGAGTGGGATCAGGATGGACTGGACTTTTCTGTTGGTAGACTGGTTGTCTACCTTCTTTCCAGATCGCAGTGTGTGAACAACATTGCACTGGTTAATCGATGGATCCTGAATTTCATATGCTTGATTAGAGGTTTTTGGGTTAACTAGCGGCTGAATAGGCAAAGTACCCTTTGGTCTTTCACTTAGGGAGCTAGCTAACTGGCTCATCTGTATTTCAATCTCGATAGGCCTGTGAATGATTGTTCAGAGTTTGTCCCTAATTTTACATAAAAGCGGTTTGGACTTCATGAAAGCCTCTATGCTCTCCTCCATTTACTGATTTTCTTTTCCATTGAGAGCTTTGGGAGTAGGAAGATGGGGCTTGACTAGGAAAAGGTGGTGGAGGCGTAGGATGGTGAAAATTGTTGGAGAAATTAGGCCTTAGAGAATATTTAGGGCCCAGGAGAAATTGGGTGATTCCTCCAACGGGATTGTAGGTCTGTAAGTAGGGGTGTGAGGCGGCCATGAGTAAGCCACGTTCAGGTGTTCCAGTGGCACTTGCTGGGCATGAAAAACAGGGCACTCTTCAAAGACATGGTTTGGTGCCTGACAATATGAAAAACCCGGATTGTGAATTGTGGTGGGTTAATCTTGTTGACACTGGCAAGCTCTTTTGTTTCCAGAGCCTCTATCCTTCTTATTAGGGTAGCAACCTTAGCCTCGGCAGCTATGGATGATTCTAGAGATAGGAGCCCTCCTCTTGAAGCTATAGATTGTGAATTCCTAGGTTTTTCCGAGGCTAGCTCCCATTGCAGGTTTTCTCCGCTAAATTCTCAAACAAATCCCAACCCTGATTCTCATCCTTCTGCAAGAACCCTCCCGACACATCGTTTCTAATAGGGTCTTCGTCTGATAATCTAG